>JASTWF010000075.1:676297-744894 GCA_030390025.1 Squalus acanthias | reverse complement strand
ATCATTCAGAGATAGAAACAGACACGGCAGTGAAGATGTTTCAGTCACTCTGAGATCCCAGCTGTAGATACTCTGCAACCTCATTGATTGCATGACCTCTGGTGACCTTCCCAATGTGCCTTTGTATCCTCTTCCATTGAACATGTGCCTCGGTCTCCATTCTCATTCCATGGAATAAGCAAGGAATTCTGGCCTAACCCCTCCCCCCAGTAGTGTTCCCCGACTCTCTCACTGCCAAACCGATAGAATGCCGCCATTGACCCCCCCCCACCCCCACAACACTTTGTGTCAACCTGCCTCAGACACTTGGAGGGACACCTGCTGGCAGAGAGGCCAAAGGCACATCAGATCTCCCCAGTGTATCATTACCTGTTCATCATGGGATGTACTCACCTGAGGTGATACTTTTATACCGTACCGAAGCTCATTGACAAAGTGTTCACAGTTTGCTGTTGCTGGATTGTACTCCACTTTTCCAACCTTTGCTTCAGCTTTTTCTATTATCTGCTCAACAGGAAACGGTTTCTATTTCTTGTCAGAATTGTTGTTGACACGGTAGCGATTTCCACCTACCTCACCCCGGCTCGATTCCGCACTCGATCCCGAACTCGATTCCGTACTCGATCCTCCATCTAGAAAATATATTAAAGGGACGGTTTATTGAGGCTGATCGAATACTCAGGGTGGATACAGTTAAAGGGATGGAACCTGGGTTAGGTACAGTTAAAGGGATGGGTTATTCAGGCTAATAGAATACAATTAAAGGGATTGCTTACTGAGGCTGATACGAAACCTGGGTTAGGTATAGGGTTACAGGGGCTGATAAAATACCTCCGTTAGATACAACTTACAATTCTCTGGCACCGTTAACAGTAACTGTGCCAAGGTGCTTCAGAGAGGAGTGAAGTGAGCAGCAGCGGTTATAGAGCTCGGGGGACTGACCTTAGCTTTGGTCACAGAGGGTTTGAGGCAGCTTTTGAAGTTGGGGAGAGAATGTCGGGCAGTGACAGAGCTAGGGTAGAAGGAATGGAGGGGTCGAACTCCAGATTTGACCGACTGGTCCCTCAAATTTGGCCAATTTAGCCAATAAGAAGTCCAAATTTGGCTGACCTCCAAATGATTGGGGGTGAGGGGTGATGACCCCCACTGGTGGCAGGTGTGCGGGTCTAGGGAGGGAATTCCAGCGCTTGGTGCCAAAACATCTGTCACCAACGGTGGAGCAAGGGGAACATCAGGAATCTGGGCTCAGAACGGTGCCACGTTGTCATTACACCCTGCTGCCAGTGGTGACACTGCAGCACCCCCACTGGTGAAAGGTTGTAATTGCAGCGTGACGTTTACATAGGCAGTCTCCATTGTGAATAATGGAACATGGGCTGACTTCAGATTGATACCTTTATTAGTAAAGGACGATGAAACAAAGTACGAATGCCTGGTAGCTCTTAGCTAACAGAAGGTTTCCTCACCTTCGACAGAGCTGGTATCATCTTGAGACTCATCGGATGTTTCGCTACTATCTTCAGTCTCAGACGAGAGTGACTGGAAACAAGACAGGTTTTACATTAGAAGTCAGCGCGGCCGTTCGAAAGTTTATTTATTTGCAGTTTCTTGGATTCTAACGGTTATGACACGGAATAGCAACAACAGCAACAACTTGCATTTATATAGTGCCTTTATTAGTGTTCATGATGCGGAGATGCCGGTGTTGGACTGGGGTGGACAAAAGTGAGAAGTCGCACAACACCAGGTTATAGTCCAACAGTTTTATTTGAAATCACAAGCTTTCGGAGCGTTGCTCTTTCGTCAGGTGAAGTGAAGAAATACAAATCGGCACAGCATATATAGACAGAGAACAATGCCTGTGCAGAGAACAATGTCAGACGACTACAGTTAATCTTTCTGACTGCCTTTTATCACACCTCGGCAGAGAGACAATCAGATCAGTCAGGAAGACATTATATCAAAGACACAGCAAAATACAACTAAGACAATGAGGTGGGGTCACAGGGGGTCTAATGTGTCAAATGCTGCAGTCTGTATGGAAAACCATAAACTTTAAACTTTTTACTTTTTTTATTGGAAATCACATCTGTGAACAAGCCAATGACGACTCGAGTCTGGATGACTCTACGTCAGGTGGGGTTACATGTAGCGTGACATGAACCCAAGATCCCGGTTGAGGCCGTCCTCATGGGTGCGGAACTTGGCTATCAGTTTCTGCTCGATGATTTTGCGTTGTCGTGTGTCTCGAAGGCCGCCTTGGAGAACGCTTACCTGAAGATCGGAGGCTGAATGTCCTTGACTGCTGAAGTGTTCCCCGACTGGGAGGGAACACTCCTGCCTGGCGATTGTTGCGCGGTGTCCGTTCATACGTTGTCGCAGTGTCTGCATGGTCTCGCCGATGTACCATGCTCCGGGGCATCCTTTCCTGCAACGTATGAGGTAGACAACGTTGGCCGAGTCACATGAGCATGTACCATGTATCTGGTGGGTGGTGTCCTCACGTGTGATGATGGTATCTGTGTTGATGATCTGGCATGTCTTGCAGAGGTTGCCGTGGCAGGGTTGTGTGGTGTCGTGGTCGCTGTTCTCCTGAAAGCTGGGTAATTTGCTGCGAACGATGGTCTGTTTGAGGTTAGGCGGCTGTTTGAAGGCGAGTAGTGGGGGCATGGGGATGGCCTTAGCGAGGTGTTCGAGTGAATTAGGGGGACAAGTCTCCACTGGCTGGAGTCATACCTCGCACAAAGGAAGATGGTTGTGGTGGTTGGAGGTCAATCATCACAGCCCCAGGACATCGCTGCAGGAGTTCCTCAGGGCAGTGTCCTAGGCCGAACCACCTTCAGCTGCTTCATCAATGACCTTCCCTTCATCATAAAGTCAGAAATGGGGATGTTAGCTGATGACTGCAGTGTTCAGTTCCATTCGCAACTCCTCAGATAAAGAAGCAGTCCATGCCCGCATGCAACAAGACCTGGACAACATTCAGGCTTGGGCTGATAAGTGACAGGTAACATGCGCGCCACACAAGTGCCAGGCAATAACAAACTCCAGCAAGAGAGTGTAACCACCGCCCATGACATTCAACGGCATTACCATCACCGAATCCTCCACCATAAATATCCTGGAGGACACCATTGACCATAATCTTAACTGGACCAGTCCACACAAATACTGTGGCTACAAAAGCAGGTCAGAGGCTGGGTATTCTGCGGTGAGTGTCTCACCTCCTGACTCCCCAAAGCCTTTCCACCATCTACAAGGCACAAGTCAGGAGTGTGATAGAATACTCTCCACTTGCCTGGATGAGTGCAGCTCCAACAACACTCAAGAAGCTCGACACCATCCAGGACAAAGCAGCCCGCTTGATTGGCACCCCATCCACCACCTTAAACATTCACTCCCTCCACCACCGGCGTACCGTGGCTGCAGTGGGTACCATCTACAAGATGCACTGCAGCAACTCGCCAAGGCTTCTTCAGCAGCACCTTCCAAACCCGCAAACTCTTCCACCTAGAAGGACTAGGGCAGCAGGCGCATGGGAACACCATCACCTGCAAGTTCCCCTTCAAGTCACACACCATCCTGACTTGGAAATATATCGGGCCGATCCTTCATCGTCGCTGGGTCAGAATCCTGGAACTCCCTCCCTAACAGCACTGTGGGAGTACCTTCACCACACGGACTGCAGCGGTTCAAGAAGGCGGCTCACCACCACCTTCTCGAGGGCAATTAGAGCAATCATCTTAAACTCCTCGAGTAGATCACCCGTTAATCTTCTACACTCGAGGGAATACAAGCCCAGTCTGTGCAACCTGTCCTGATAATTTAACCCTTTTAGTCCCGGTATCATTCTGGTGAATCTGCGCTGCTCCCCCTCCAGGGCCAATAAATCCTTCCTGAGGTGCGGGGCCCAGAACTGAACGCAGTTACTCCAGATGGGGTCTAACCAGAGCTTTATATAAACTGTAACATCACTTCCACCGTTTGTATTCCAGCCCCCTGAGATAAAGGCCAACATTCCATTAGCCTCTTTATTATTTTTTGACCCTGAACACTAGGTTTTAGTGATTTCTGTACTTGGAGCCCTAAGTCTCTCTGCTCCTCCACAGTTCCCAGCTTCTCGCCATTTAGAACAATGAAATCTTGTCTTGTTCTCGAACACTTTGAGGAAGTGACTCGGAGGGTGAGTGGAATCAGAAGAGGCTTAGAAGATATGAGCAGGAGTAGGCCATTCGGCCCCTCGAGCCTGCTCCGCCATTTAGTGAGATCATGGCTGATCATCCAAATTCAGTACCCTGTCCCTGCTTTCTCCCCATATCCCTTGATCCCTTTAACCTTAAGAAATATATCTATCTCCTTCTTGAATATATTTAATGAATTGGCATCAACTGCCTTCTGTGGTAGAGAATTCCACAGGTTCACCACTCTCTGGGTGAAGAAATTCCTCCTCATCTCAGTCCTAAATGGCTTACCCCTTATCCTTAGACTGTGACCTCTGGTTCTGCACTCCCCGCCATCGGAACATCCTTCCTGCATCTAGTCTGTCTAGTCCTGTTAGAATTTTATAAGTTTCAATGAGATCCCCTCTCATTCTTCTAAACTCTAGCGAATATAAGCCTAATCGACCCAATCTCTCTTCATATGTCATTCCTGCCATCCTAGGTATCAGTCTGGTAAATCTTCGCTGCACTCCCTCTATGGCAAGAACATCCTTCCTCAGATAAGGCGACCAAAACTGCACACAATACTCAAGGTGTGGTCTCACCAAGGCCCTGTACAACTGCAGCAAGACATCCTTGCTCCTGTACTCGAATCCTCTCGCTATGAAGGCCAACATACCATTTGCCTTCTTCACCGCCTGCTGCACCTGCATGCTTACCTTCAGCGACTGGTGCACAAGGACACCCAGGTCTCGTTGCACTTCCCCTTTTCCCAATCTATTGCCGTTCAGATAATAATCTGTCTTCCTGTTTTTGCCACCAAAGTGGATAACCTCGCATTTATCCACATTATACTGCATCTGCCATGCATCTGCCCAATCACCCAACCTGTCCAAATCATACTAGAGTTTCTCTGCATCCTCCTCACAGCACACACGCCCACCCAGCTTTGTGTCGTCTGCAAACTTAGAGATATTACATCTAGTTCCCTCGTCTAGATCATTAATATATATAGTGAAATGCAGACCAGGAACTACAGAATGAGTTGGACAAGGTTTGTGAGTGAACAGAGCGATGGCGGATGGAATTTAAGGCAGAGAAGTGCAAAGTGCTGCCCATAGGAAGGAGAAATAGCGGAGCAGCATAGCCCAGGATGAAGCTAAAAGAGATCTAGGAGTCTCGGAAAACACGAAGCTAAACCAAGGCAGTAAATAAAATCTAAATGTAAGTTCCAATATGCTTAATCTATTTCTGTTTCAATAAGTGAATGTGGTCTGTGATATTGGAGTAGCACTACTATTTATAGAGTTAAACAGCCGGGGCCAATATGGAGCAGCCATCGTTCACAGGAAGCCTGTTGGACACACCCGAGTTGAGCAAAAGGTAAAGATCAAAAATATTACGGAAAAACTTACATTTTGATTACCCATTTTCGGTTTGTGATTCTGAACTGAGATCAAGAGCTAGACGGCAGTAAACGGTCTCTCTCCCTCGGAGTTTCAGGACACTTGCAAACTGGAATCGAGAAATAATGTGGCTTTCTTTTAAAAGTCCTCGGTTACTGTATTGTGTGTTCTGTGCACTGATCTTTGACGGGCTATTTATGTGTCGCCTAAATTGACAAATCAGCTATGAACATGTTTATGGTTTATTTCAGTTTCGATGTGTCTCAGGTACAAAGGTTCTTGCGACAGAGCCTTTGCCCAAACAATCTAACAGTCCAGGTTAACACTGGGTGACATTCCTGGCCTGCTGGTGGCTCCTCTTGTCTGACAACAGCAATTCCATCTTACAGGTGTGATGAGAAAGAAAGAACTTGCATTTCTCCAGCACCTTTCACCATCTCAGGACATCTCAAAGCGCTTCACAGCCAATTAAGCAATTTTTTTGAAGTGTAGTCACTGTTGTAATGTAGGAAACGTGGCAGCCAGTTTGCGCACAGCAAGCTCCCACAAACAGCAATGTGATAATGACCAGATCATCTATTTTAGTGATGTTAATGATGTTAGTGAGGGATAAATAATGGCCCCAGGACACCGGGGTGAACTCCCCCTGCTCTTCTTCAGATAGTGGCAGAAAGGGCCTCGGTTTAATGTCTCAGTTTTAAATTCATTCATGAGATGTGGGTGTCGCTGGCAAGGCCAGCGTTTATTGCCCATCCCTAATTGCCCTCGAGAAGGTGGTGGTGAGCCGCCTTCTTGAACCGCTGCAGTCCGTGTAGTGAAGGTGCTCCCACAGTGCTGTTAGGGAGGGAGTTCCAGGATTTTGACCCAGCGACGATGAAGGAACGGCCGATATATTTCCAAGTCAGGATGGTGTGTGACTTGGAGGGGAACTTGGAGGTGGTGGTGTTCCCATGCGCCTGCTGCCCTTGTCCTTCTAGGTGGAAGAGGTCGCGGGTTTGGAAGGTGCTGCCGAAGAAGCCTTGGCGAGTTGCTGCAGTGCATCTTGTAGATGGTACACACTGCAGCCACGATGCGCCGGTGGTGGAGGGAGTGAATGTTTAAGGTGGTGGATGGGATGCCAATCAAGTGGGCTGCTTTGTCCTGGATGGTGCCGAGCTTCTTGAGTGTTGTTGGAGCTGCACTCATCCAGGCAAGTGGAGAGAATTCCATCACACTCCTGACTTGTGCCTTGTAGATGGTGGAAAGGCTTTGGGGAATCAGGAGGTGAGACACTCGCCGCAGAATACCTAGCCTCTGACCTGCTCTTGTAGCCACAGTATTTATGTGGCTGTTCCAGTTAAGGGTCTGGTCAATGGTGACACCGAGGATGTTTATGGTGGGGGATTCGGTGATGGTAATGCCGTTGAATGTCAAGGGGAGGTGGTTAGATGCTCTCTTGTTGGAGATGGTCATTACCTGGCACTTGTGTGGCGTGAATGTTACTTGCCCCTTATCAGCCCAAGCCTGAGAATGTTGTCCAGGTCTTGCTGTGTGCGGGCATGGACTGCTTCATTATCTGAGGAGTGGTGAATGGCGCTGAACACTGTGCAATCATCAGCGACAATCCCCACTTCGGGCCTTATGATGGAGGGAAGGTCATTGATGAAGCAGCTGAAGTTGGTTGGGCCTAGGACACTGGCCGGAGGAACTCCTGCAGCGGTATCCTGGACCTGAGAATGATTGGCCTCAACAACCACAACCATCTTTCTTTGTGCGAGGTATGGGGTGTTTATCTGTTCAGAATCTATCCCATTTAGCACGGTGGTAGTGCCACACAACATGATGGAGGGTGTCCTCAGTGTGAAGACGGGACTTCATTTCCACAAGGACTGTGCGGTGGTCACTCTTACCAATACTGACCAATACTCTTACCAATTCATCTGCAACAGGTAGATTGGTGAGGACAAGGACAAGTAGGTTTTTCCCTCCTGTTGGTTCTCTTACCATCTACCGCAGGCCCAGTTTGGCAGCTATATCCTTCAAGACTCGGAAAGCTTGGTCAGTAGTGGTGCTACCGAGTCACTCTTGGTGATGGATATTGAAGTTCCCCACCCAGAATACATTCTGTGCCCTTGCTACCCTCAGTGCTTCTTCCAAGTGGTGTTTAACCTGGAGGAGAAATCATTCATCAGCTGAGGGAGGGCGGTAGGCGGTAGGAGGTTTCCTTGCCCATGTTTGACCTGATGCCATGAGACATCATGGAGTCCGGAGTCAATGTTGAGGACCCCCCGGCCACTCCTTTCCGACTGTATACCACTGTGCCGCCTCCTCTGGGAGTGTCAGCCTGAGTTGCGGGGTCAAGTCTCTGGGATGGGACTCACACCCACGATCTTGTGATTCAGTGAGAGTGCTGCCCACTGAGCCTCACTGACACTCAT
Organism: Squalus acanthias; assembly: GCA_030390025.1. Lineage (NCBI taxonomy): Eukaryota > Metazoa > Chordata > Chondrichthyes > Squaliformes > Squalidae > Squalus > Squalus acanthias. Next base: position 736,911 of record JASTWF010000075.1, on the reverse strand, counting down.
GTCGACAGCTTTGTGGATATGATTGAAGCAGGGAGCATTAAAGATCCCATGGAAGCAATGACACAGAGTTCTCCCAGTGTCCCGGGGCAACATTCCTCCCTCATTAATAAGGCGCCACACCTCATTACAGCCTTGTTCCAAACATGGACAAAGGAGCTGAATTCCAGATGTGAGGTGAGAGTGACTGCCCTTGACATCAAGGCAGAATCTGACCGAGTGTGGCATCAAAGAGCCCCCCATACCTCGCACAAAGAAAGATGGTTGTGGTTGTTGAGGCCAATCATCACAGCCCCAGGACATCGCTGCAGGAGTTCCTCAGGCCAGTGTCCTAGGCCCAACCACTGTGGAGAGGCAGTACTGAGGGAGCGCCGCACTGTCGGAGTGTCAGTACTGAGGGAGCACCGCACTGTCAGATGGTAAGTACTGAGGGAGCGCCGCACTGTCGGATGGTCAGTACTGAGGGAGCACTGCTCTGTCGGAGGGGCGGTACTGAGGGAGCGCCACACTGTGGGAGGGGCAGTACTGAGGGAGCGCTGCCCTGTCAGATTGGGAACTGTAGCATAGTGGTTATGTTACTGGACTAGTAATCCAGAGGCATGGACTAATGATCCGGAGACATGAGTTTAAATCCCACCATGGGAGCTGGGGAATTTAAACTTACTTAATAAATAAATGTAGAATAAAATACTACTACCAGATTGTCGTAAAACCCATCTGGTTCACTAATGGCCTTTACGGAAGGAAATCTGTCGCCCTTACCCGGTCTGGCCTATATGTGACTCCAGACCCACAGCAATGTGGTTGACTCTGAACTACCCTCTGAAATGGCCTTGCGAGACACTCAGTTGTTCCAAACTGCTGGGAGAAATAATCAGAATAAAACCGGACGGACCACCAGCATCGACCTAAGCATCAGATTTGGACACAACAAAGGCACACCCAGCCCAGTCAACCCTGCAAAGCCCTGCTCACTAACATCTGGGGACTTGTGCCAAAATTGGGAGAGCTGTCCCACAGACTAGTCAAGCAACAGCCTGACATAGTCATACTCACAGAATCATACCTTTCAGCCAAGGTCCCAAACTCCTCCATCACCATCCCTGGGTATGTCCTGTCCCACCAGAGGTGGCGGCACAGTGGTATACAGTCGGGCTGGAGGGCCCTGGGAGTCCTCAACATTGACTCCGTATCCCATGAAGTCTCATGGCTTCAGGTCAAACATGGGCATGGAAACCTCCTGCTGATTACCACCTACCACCCTCCCTCAACTGATGAATCAGTGGATGTGGTGTATTTGGATTTTCAGAAGGCCTTTGATAAAGTTCCACATAAGAGGTTAGTGTGCAAAATTAAAGCACATGGGATTGGGGGTAATATACTGGCATGGATTAAAAATTGGTGAACAGACAGGAAACAGAGAGTAGGAATAAATGGACCGAGCCCTGAAGGACATAGCTGCCAGACTGGGCCTGCAGCAGGTGGTGAGAGAACCAACATGAGGAAAAAACCTACTTGACCTCGTCCTCACCAATCTACCTCTCTCAGATGCAGCTATCCATGACAGTATTGGTAAGAGTGACCACCTCACAGTCCTTGGGGAGACGAAGAGCCATCTTCACACTGAGGACACCCTCCATCGTGTTGTGTGGCACTACCACCATGCTAAATGGGATAGATTCGGAACAGATCTAGCAGCTCAAAACTGGGCATCCATGAGGCGCTGTGGGCCATCAGCAGCAGCAGATTGTATTCCACCACACTCTGTAAACTCATGGCCCGGCATCTACCATCACCATCAAGCCAGGGGACCAACCCTGGTTCAATGAGGAGTGTAGAAGAGCATGCCAGGAGCAGCACCAGGCGTACCTAAAAATGAGGTGCCAACCTGGGGAAGCTGCAACACAGGACTACATGCATGCTAAACAGCAGAAGCAGCATGCTATAGACAGGGCTAAGCGATCTCACAACCAACGGATCAGATCAAAGCTCTGCAGTCCTGCCACATCCAGTCGTGAATGGTGGTGGAGCATTAAACAACTAACGGGAGGAGGCTGCTCCAGGACTATCCCCATCCTCAATGATGGCAGAGCCCAGCACGTGAGTGCAAAAGACAAGGCTGAAGCGCTTGCAACCATCTTCAGCCAGAAGTGCCGAGTGGATGATCCATCTCGGCCTCTTCCTGAGGTCCCCACCAGCACAGAAGCCAGTCTTCAGCCAATTCGATTCACTCCATGTAATATCAAGAAACGGCTGAATGCACTGGATACAGCAAAGGCTATGGGCCCTGACAACATCCCGGCTGTAGTGCTGAAGACTTGTGCTCCAGAACTAGCCGCGCCTCTAGCCAAGCTGTTCCGGTACAGCTATAACACTGACATCTATCCGACAATGTGGAAAACTGCCCAGGTATGTCCTGTCCACAAAAAGCAGGACAAATCCAATCCGGCCAATTACCGCCCCATCAGTCTACTCTCAATCATCAGTAAAGTGATGGAAGGTGTCGTCAACAGTGCTATCAAGTGGCACTTACTTACCAATAACCTGCTCACCAATGCTCAGTTTGTGTTTCTCCATGAACACTCGGCGCCAGACCTCATTACAGCCTTGGTCCAAACATGGACAAAGGAGCTGAATTCCAGAGGTGAGGTGAGAGTGACTGCTCTTGACATCAAGGCAGAATCTGACCGAGTGTGGCATCAAAGAGCCCTCGTAAAACTGAAGTCAATGGGAACCAGAGGGAAATTTTCCATTGGCTGGCGTCGTACCTAACTGTTGACATCTGGAACTCGGTTATTCAGCTTCTGAAAGATGTTCATGTTTAGTTCATTCGATAAAGGGAAAAATGTGTTTGGTATCATTGGCGAGAGAGCGAGAGAGAGAGAAATGGATTTCACTTCGCAACAGCTGGACTTGGATATTTTCAGAATCGAATGTTTAGATTAGTAATATTATGTGAGGATAAGAAAGTCTAGAGACTAGAAGGTTTATACTTACCACAGCAAGGCCACAATGTTTTTATGTGCTTCTAACGTTGTTGATATATGTTGAAGAAAATGTAGATTTGTGTCTCTGGACTATGCAGTAGCCAGAGACTACCGTATTAGGCAATGCCTGCTCCAATTTGATAAGAAAACAGTGTATAAATGCAAGTTTTGTTCAGGAAGCACGGTAAGACCCATGCCTAGGTTCGCGTGCTCCATCTGTGACTATACTCCGTTCGTAAATTGCTTTTTATGCTGAAGTTAAAGAATGAAATGATTATAACCAGAAGACTGAATTCGTTACTATTCAAGAAAACAAACAGAAGTCTGTTTTAAGACAACACTAGCACAAAGGAAGATGGTTGTGGTGGTTGGAGGTCAATCATCACAGCCCCAGGACATCGCTGCAGGAGTTCCTCAGGGCAGTGTCCCAGGCCCAACCATCTTCAGCTGCTTCATCAATGACCTTCCCTCCATCATCAGGTCAGAAATGGGGATGTTCGCTGATGACTGCACAGTGTTCAGTTCCATTCACAACTCCTCAAATAATGAAGCAGTCCATGCCCGCAAGCAGCAAGACCTGGACGACATTCAGGCTTGGGCTGATAAGTGGCAGGTAACATTCGCACCACACAAGTGCCAGGCAATTACCATCTCAAACAAGAGAGTGTCTAACCACCACCCCTTGACATTCAAAGGCGTTCCAATTAACATCCTGGGGGTCACCATTGACCAGAACCAGCCCCATAAATACTGTGGCTACAAGAGCAGGTCAGAGGCTGGGTATTCTGAAGCAACTCTGTTTCTGCGATTCCTCTAAAAGGTCTTGTCACTGGTAAGAAAAGGTTAAAACACAGAATCCACCACAATTCTCTCACACAGACACAAGAAAATAGCAGCAAAGAATTGGACTCTCAGCTTAAATTCAAGATTTCCATCAAAATAAAAGCTGCAATTAGTTTTTATCTGTTGTTTCTTGTGTGGGTTTGAGGCCTAAGTGTGGGCACAAGTCCCTTAGCTTATCCAGGCCCCGCCCTGCTGGACTCCCTCCTGAACCCTCCACACCTCTCTCCCTCCCCCTGTAAGATCCTCCTTCACACCCTCCTCTTTACCCACCTTTCTCTCACCCCTCGCAGCATCTCCTGCTGGGGCCCAGTGCCCAGTGTTATCTGACTTACACCTCTGAACACACGGTGGAGTCTGACTGGTTCCTGAACTTGCTCCTCATTGATTCCCGGCACTCACTGATAATCTCTATTTGTAATAAATTCAAAACATCGCACACAAATCACAAGGCCACATAATTATTGATGGGATGATAAACACAGGCGGGAATGGAAAGAGACTGTGGACCTTGTTTCAGTGCCCAACCCCTGTTCCAAGGCTGGGGTTTATGACCAGTGTTAGTTTGAATTTTACTTTCAGTCTCTCTATCTCAAACTTTAATCTTATTTAATTGTCTAACCCTTTTTTGTTCTAAAGGCGAGTCGGAGCCTTTCCCCTGAGGAATTGGGGGAGATCCTTAAAGGTAATTTACCCACAGACCTGGCACCGGCTTGGTGACCCCAAACACACAGTAAGATCCCACAAACAGCAAGAGCGATCAGTGGCCACTTACCATGTTTTTCGGTGGTGTTGGTTGAGGGAGGAATGTTGCCCCAGGGACACTGGGAGAACTCTGTGTCATTGCTTCCATGGGATCTTTAATGCTCCCTGCTTCAATCATAACCACAAGGCTGTCGACACGGGTGTCAGTGTGGTTCAGTGGGCAGCACTCTCACTGAGTCACAAGATCGTGGGTTTGAGTCCCATCCCAGAGACTTGACCCCCATAATCCAGGCCGACACTCCCAGAGGAGGCGGCACAGTGGTATACAGTCGGGAAGGAGTGGCCCTGGGAGTCCTCAACATTGACTCTGGACCCCATGACGTCTCATGGCATCAGGTCAAACATGGGCAAGGAAACCTCCTGCTGATTACCACCTACCGCCCTCCCTCAGCTGATGAATCAGTACTCTACCATGTTAAACACCACTTGGAAGAAGCACTGAGGGTAGCAAGGGCACAGAATGTATTCTGGGTGGGGGACTTCAATATCCATCACCAAGAGTGGCTCGGTAACACCGCTACTGACCGAGCTTGCCAAGTCTTGAAGGATATAGCTGCCAGACTAGGCCTGCGGTAGATGGTAAGAGAACCAACATGAGGGAAAAACCTACTTGTCCTCGTCCTCACCAATCCACCTGTTGCAGATGAATTGGTAAGAGTATTGGTCAGTATTGGTAAGAGTGACCACCGCACAGTCCTTGTGGAAATGAAGTCCCGTCTTCACACTGAGGACACCCTCCATCGTGTTGTGTGGCACTACCACCGTGCTAAATGGGATAGATTCGGAACAGATCGAGCAGCTCAAAACTGGGCATCCATGAGGCGCTGTGGGCCATCAGCAGCAGCAGAATTGTATTCCACCACAATCTGTAACCTTATAGCCCGGCATATCCCTCACTCCACCATTAACATCAAGCCAGAGGGCCAACGCTGGTTCAATGAGGAGTGCAGAAGAGCATGCCAGGAGCAGCACCAGGCGTACCTAAAAATGAGGTGCCAACCTGGGGAAGCTGCAACACAGGACTACATGCATGCTAAACAGTGGAAGCAGCATACTATAGACAGAGCTAAGCAATCTCACAATCAACAGATCAGATCAAAGCTCTGCAGTCCTGCCACATCCAGTCGTGAATGATGGTGGGCAACTAAACAACTAACGGGAGGAGGAGGCTCCATGACTATCCGCATCCTGAATGATGGCGGAGCCCAGCACGTGAGTGCAAAAGACAAGGCTGAAGCATTTGCAACCATCTTCAGCCAAAGGGGCCGAGTGGATGATCCATCATGGTCTCCTCCTGAGGTCCCCACCAGCACAGAAGCCAGTCTTCAGCCAATTCGATTCACTCCATGTGATATCAAGAAACGGCTGAGCGCACTGGATACAGCAAAGGCTATGGGCCCTGACAACATCCTGTCTGTAGTGCTGAAGACTTGTGCTCCAGAACTAGCCGCGCCTCCAGCCAAGCTGTTCCAGTACAGCTACAACACTGGCACCTACCCGACAATGTGGAAAACTGCCCAGGTATATCCTGTCCACAAAAAGCAGGACAAATCTAATCCGGCCAATAACCACCTCATACCTCGCACAAAGAAAGATGGTTGTGGTGGTTGAAGGTCAATCATCTCAGCCCCAGGACATCGCTGCAGGAGTTCCTCAGGCCACTGTCCTAGGCCCAACCATCTTCAGCTGCTTCATCAATGACCTTCCTTCCATCATAAGGTGAGAAGTGGGGATGTTCGCTGATGATTGCACAGTGTTCAGCGCCATTCACAACTCCTCAGATAATGAAGTAGTCCATGCCCGCACACAGCAGGACCTGGACAACATTCAGGCTTGGGCTGATAAGTGGCAGGTAACATTCGCACCACACAAGTGCCAGGCAATGACCATCTCCAACAAGAGAGCGTCTAACCACCACCTCTTGACATTCAACGGCATTACCATCGCCGAATCCTCCACCATAAACATCCTCGACGTCACCATTGACCAGAACCTTAACTGGACCAGCCACATAAATACTGTGGCTACAAGAGCAGGTCAGAGGCTGGGTATTCTGCGGCGAGTGTCTCACCTCCTGACTCCCCAAAGCCTTTCCACCATCTACAAGGCACAAGTCAGGAGTGTGATGGAATACTCTCCACTTGCCTGGATGAGTGCAGCTCCAACAACACTCAAGAAGCTCGACACGATTCAGGACAAAGCAGCCCGCTTGATTGGCACCCCGTCCACCACCTTAAACATTCACTCCCTCCACCACCGGCACACCGTGGCTGCAGTGTGGACCATCTACAAGATGCACTGCAGCAACTCGCCAAGGCTTCTTCGGCAGCACCTCCCAAACCCGCGACCTCTTCCACCTAGAAGGACAAGGGCAGCAGGCGCATGGGAACACCACCACCTCCAAGTTCCCCTCCAAGTCACACACCATCCTGACTTGGAAATATATCGGCCGATCCTTCATCGTCGATGGGTCAAAATCCTGGAACTCCCTCCCTAACAGCACTGTGGGAGCACCTTCACCACACGGACTGCTGCGGTTCAAGAAGGCGGCTCACCACCACCTTCTCAAGGGGCAATTAGGGATGGGCAATAAATGCTGGCCTTGCCAGTGACGCCCACATCTCATGAATGAATTTTAAAAAATGAGACATTAAACCGAGGCCCTTTCTGCCACTATTGGAAGAAGAGCAGGGGGAGTTCACCCCGGTGTCCTAGGACCAATATTTATCCCTCAACCAACATCAGTAAAACAGATGATCTGGTCATTATCACGTTGCTGTTTGTGGGAGCTTGCTGTGCGCAAATGGCCTGCATTACAACAGTGACCACACTTCAAAAAAAGTACCTCATTGCCTGTGAAGTGCTTTGGGACGTACTGAGGTGGTGAAAGGCGCTATATAAATGCAAGTTCTTTCTTTGTCATCACACCTATAAGATGGAGTTGCTGTTGTCAGACAAGAGGAGCCACCAGCAGGCCAGGAATGTCACCCGGCGTTAACCTGGACTGTTAGATTATTTGGACAAAGACTGTCAAAAAAACCTCTACATGTGAAACATCGAAGCTGAAATAAACCACAAACTTGATTAATACCTTCTTTGGCAATTTAAGCCACACAGCCCGTCAAAGCCCACAGAACACATAATACAGAAACCGAGTACTTTTAAAATAAAGCCACGTGATTTCTCGATTCCGGAAGTGTCGTGAACTTCGAGGGAGAGAGGCCGATCACTGCCGTCTAGCTCTTGATCGCAGTTTGGAATCACAAACGAAAATGGGTAATCAAAATGTAAGTTTGTTCCAAAACGTTTAAAGCTCAACTTGTGTGTAGTATTTTTCTGATGCTTGGGCTCGCAAAGTCTAAAAACAGACTAAATTCCCGATGGTTCAGAGTCCGACCCAGCAACGTGCAAAACACTCTTTCCCCACCCCCTCTCCACCACCTAGAAGGATTCTCTGGTGTGTAAATGATGAATTTTGAAATTGCCTTTATTGATGTACTCCCAAGGCGTGCTCAAGTAGTCAACTGAAAATGTAAATGTTTGCGGTTAAAAAGTCAATTGTGTATAAGGCCTGCCACCCCGATGCGTGTTGATAGACCCATGGCTATTCTTGCATTGATGTCAATGGGCAGGCAACAGTAGGCCGTGTACCCGTGGTGTGTTCCTGGTGTGTATTCAGAATATGACCCCAGTAAAGTACCTTGGGTAGCAGCAGTTCAGAGCTAGGAACAGGAGGAGGCCATTCAGCCCCTTGAGCCTGTTCTGTCATTCAGCTAGATCGTGGCTGATCTATACCTCAACTCCACTTACCCACCTTTGCTCCATATCCTCCCAGAGATGTCGGGGAACATAGGGTCTAATGAGAGGGAGGAACTGAATGAAATCAGTATTTGTAGGGAAATGGTGTTAGGGAAATTGACGGCATTAAAGGCCGATAAATCCCCAGGGCCTGATAATCTGCATCCTAGGGTACTTAAGGAAGTGGCCCTAGAAATAGTAGATGCATTGCTGGTCATCTTCCAAAATTCTATAGACTCTGGAACAGTTCCCATGGATTGGAGGATAGCTAATGTAACCCCACTATTCAAAAAAGGTGGTAAAGAAAAAACGGGGAATTATAGACCGGTAAGCCTGACATCGGTTGTGGGGAAAATGCTAGAGTCCATCATAAAAGATGTAATAGCAGAGCACTTGGAAAACAGTGACAGGATTGGACAAAGTCAACATGGATTTACAAAAGGTAAATCGTGCTTGACTAATCTACTGGAATTTTTTGAGGATGTAACTGATAGAATAGATAAGGGAGAACCAGTGGCTGTGGTGTATTTGGACTTTCAGAAGGCTTTCGATAAGGTCCCGCATAAGAGATTAGCGTGTAAAGTTAAGGCACATGGTATTGGGGGCAAGGTACTGACTTGGATAGAGAACTGGTTGGCAGACAGGAAGCAAAGAGTTGGAATAAACGGGTCTTTTTCCAAGTGGCAGGCAGTGACTAGTGGGGTACCGCAGGGATCGGTGCTTGGACCCCAGCTATTCACTTCTATATTAATGATCTAGACGAGGGAACTAGATGTAATATCTTCAAGTTTGCAGATGACACAAAGCTGGGTGGGCATGTGTGCTGCGAGGAGGATGCCGAGAAACTCCAGTATGATTTGGACAAGTTGGGTGATTGGGCAGAAGCATGGCAGATGCAGTATAATGTGGATAAATGCGAGGTTATCCACTTTGGTGGCAAAAACAGAAAGGCAGATTATTATCTGAATGGCAATAGATTGGGAGAAGGGGAAGTGCAATGAGACCTGGGAGTCCTTGTGCACCAGTCGCTGAAGGTAAGCATGCAGGTGCAGCAGGCAGTTAAGAAGGCAAATGGTATGTTGGCCTTCATAGCGAGAGGATTCGAGTACAGGAGCAAGGATGTCTTGCGGCAGCTGTACAGGGCCTTGGTGAGACCACACCTTGAGTACTGTGTGCAGTTTTGGTCGCCTTATCTGCGGAAGGATGTTCTTGCCATGGAAGGAGTTCAGCGAAGATTTACCAGACTGATACCTGGGATGGCAGGAATGACATATGAGGAGAGATTGGGTCGATTGGGCTTATACTCGCTGGAGTTTAGAAGAATGAGAGGAGATCTCATTGAAACTTATAACATTCTAACAGGACTAGACAGACTGGATGCAGGAAGGATGTTCCCGATGGCGGGGGAGTCCAGAACCAGGGGTCACAGTCTAAGGATAAGGGGTCAGCCATTTAGGACAGAGATGAGGAGGAATTTCTTCACCCAGAGAGTGGTAAACCTGTGGAATTCTCTACCACAGAAGGCAGTTGAGGCCAAGTCAGTAAATATATTCAAGAAGGAGTTTGATATATTTCTTAAGGCTAAAGGTATCCAGGGATATGGGGAGAAGGCAGGGACAGGGTACTGAGTTTGGATGATCAGCCATGATCTCATCGAGTGGCGGAGCAGGCTCGAGGGGCCGAATGGCCTACTCCTGCTCCTATCTTCTATATTTCTAACCCTCGCTACCCTTACTCAACAAAGGAAGAAGGAGTTGTTGCATTTATAGAGTGTGTTTCACAACCTCAGGACGTCCCAACGCGCTTTACAGCCAATGAAGTACTTTTTTAGAAAGGTAGTCAATGTAGGAAACACAGCAAGCTCCCACAAATAGCAATAAGATAATGAACAGAGAATCAGTTTTATTGAGGTTGGTTGAGGAATAGCTATTGCCCAGGACACCGGGGAGAACTCCCCACCTCTTCTTCCAATACTGGCTGTGCGATGTTTTACGTCCACCTGAGAGGGCAGACGGGTCCTCGGTTTAACGTCTCATCAGAAAGACGGCACCTCCGACAGTGCAGCACTCCCTCAGTACTGCCCCTCCGACAGTGCGGTGCTGCCTCAGTACTGCCCCTCCGACAGTGCAGCACTCCCTCAGTACTGCCCCTCCGACAGTGCGGCGCTCCCTCAGTACTACCCCTCCGACAGTGCGGCGCTCCCTCAGTACTACCCCTCCGACAGTGCGGCGCTCCCTCAGTACTGCCCCTCCGACAGTGCGGCGCTCCCTCAGTACTGCCCCTCCGACAGTGCAGCGCTCCCTCAGTACTGCCCCTCCGATAGTGCGGCGCTCCCTCAGTACTGCCCCTCCGACAGTGCGGCGCTCCCTCAGTACTGCCCCTCCGACAGTGCGGCGCTCCCTCAGTACCGCCACTCCGACAGTGCTGCGCTCCCTCAGTACTGCCCCTCCGACAGTGCGGCGCTCCCTCAGTACTGCCCCTCCAACAGTGCGGCGCTCCCTCAGTACTGCCCCTCCGACAGTGCAGCGCTCCCTCAGTACTGCCCCTCCGATAGTGCGGCGCTCCCTCAGTACTGCCCTGCCGACAGTGCGGTGCTCCCTCAGTACTGCCCCTCCGACAGTGCGGCGCTCCCTCAGTACTGCCCCTCCGACAGTGAAGCGCTCCCTCAGTACTGCCCCTCCGACAGTGCGGCGCTCCCTCAGTACTGCCCCTCCTACAGTGCGGCTCTCCCTCAGTACTGCCCCTCCTACAGTGCGGCTCTCCCTCAGTACTGCCCCTGCGACAGTGCGGCGCTCCCTCAGTCCTGCCCTTCCGACAGTGCGGCGCTCCCTCAGTACTGCCCCTCCGATAGTGCGGCGCTCCCTCAGTACTGCCCCGCCGACAGTGCGGTGCTCCCTCAGTACTGCCCCTCCGACAGTGCGGCGCTCCCTCAGTACTGCCCCTCCGACAGTGCGGCGCTCCCTCAGTACTGCCCCTCCGACAGTGCGGCGCTCCCTCAGTACTGCCCCTCCGACAATGCGTGCTCCCTCAGTACTGACCTTACTACAGTGCGGCTCTTCCTCAGTACCGCCCCTCCGACAGTGCGGCGCTCCCTCAGTACTGCCCCTCCGACAGTGCAGCACTCCCTCAGTACTGCTCCTCCGACAGTGCGGCGCTCCCTCAGTACTGCCCCTCCGACAGTGCGGCGCTCCCTCAGTACTGCCGCTCCGACAGTGCGGCGCTCCCTCAGTACTGCCTCTCCGACAGTGCGGCGCTCCCTCAGTACCGCCCCTCCGACAGTGTGGCGCTCCCTCAGTACTGCCCTCCGACAGTGCGGCGCTCCCTCAGTACTGCCCCTCCGACAGTGCAGCGCTCCCTCAGTACTGCCCCTCCGACAGTGCGGCGCTCCCTCAGTACTGCCCTCCGACAGTGCGGCGCTCCCTCGGTGCTGCACTGGGAGTGTCGGCCTAGATTTTGTGCTCAAGTCTCTGGAGTGGGAATTGAACCCATAACCTTCTGACTCAGGCGAGAGTGCGACCCATTGAGTCACGGCTGACAATCTATTAATCTGAGTTTTAAAATTTCTAGTAACCCAATATCTACAGCCTTTTGATGGGGGTTAGGTGGGAGAGGTCCAGATTTTGACCGCCCTTTGTGTGAAAAATGCTTCCTGATTTCACTCCAGAATGGCCTGGCATTAATTTTAAAAATGGTGCACCTTGATCTAGATTAACCCCCACCAGAGGAAATAGTTTCTCTGTATCTGCCTTATTGAATCCTTTTATCATTTTAAAGGTACTGTGTCACTGCCCAATTGCCTGCATTCCTACAGGTCTTGCACAGGAACGGAAAGAGGCCATTCAGCCCCTCGAGCCTGTTGCACAGGAACAGGAGGAGGCCATTCAGCCCCTCGAGCCTGTTACACAGGAACAGGAGGAGGCCATTCAGCCCCTCGAGCCTGTTACACAGGAACAGGAGGAGGCCATTCAGCCCCTCGAGCCTGTTACACAGGAACAGGAGGAGGCCATTCAGCCCCTCGAGCCTGTTACACAGGAACAGGAGGAGGCCCATTCAGCCCCCTCGAGCCTGTTACACAGGAACAGGAGGAGGCCATTCAGCCCCCTCGAGCCTGTTACACAGGAACAGGAGGAGGCCATTCAGCCCCTCGAGCCTGTTACACAGGAACAGGAGGAGGCCATTCAGCCCCTCGAGCCTGTTACACAGGAACAGGAGGAGGCCATTCAGCCCCCTCGAGCCTGTTACACAGGAACAGGAGGAGGCCATTCAGCCGCTCGAGCCTGTTACACCTGAACAGGAGGAGGCCATTCAGCCCCCTCGAGCCTGTTACACAGGAACAGGAGGAGGCCATTCAGCCCCCTCGAGCCTGTTACACAGGAACAGGAGGAGGCCATTCAGCCCCCTCGAGCCTGTTACACAGGAACAGGAGGAGGCCCATTCAGCCCCTCGAGCCTGTTACACAGGAACAGGAGGAGGCCATTCAGCCCCTCGAGCCTGTTACACAGGAACAGGAGGAGGCCATTCAGCCCCTCGAGCCTGTTACACAGGAACAGGAGGAGGCCATTCAGCCCCTCGAGCCTGTTACACAGGAACAGGAGGAGGCCATTCAGCCCCTCGAGCCTGTTGCATTAGGAACAGGAGGAGGCCATTCAGCCCCTCGAGCCTGTTCCGCCATTCAATCAGATCATGGCTGATCTGTATCTTAACTCCATTTACCCGCCTTGGTTCTGTATCCCTTAATAGCCCTTGCCCAGTCCGGCCTCTGTGACTCCAGACCCACAGCAATGTGCTTGACTCTTAACTGCCCTCTGAAATGGCCTAGCAAGCCCCTCAGTTGTCACCACCACCTTCTCAAAGGCAATTAGGGATGGGCAAAAACTGCTGGCCTTGCCAGTGTAAGACGTGTGGAATTACCCCTCGCCCCATCCAACAGGTTGTAGAGTTCGGACTTGAGACTCTGAGAAATTACACCAGACACACGGGTTCTGTCTTTAACCTTTTACTGTTCCTGAGACAGATTCAAAACCCCAGCCACTGTTCGAGCAGTTCACCAATAATATTACAGGAAATCAAACATACAACCGCCCGCCGATGATCAGTCCAGCGTTGGTTGTAGGTCCTCGTTAGCGAAAGGACTGGCCAGGCCCCTCCTTCCCACTGCAGCCTGATCCTCGTAGGCGAGATGACCGGCCAAGCCACCTTCTTCTAACTGCAGTGCTGATTTTCTTTAGCCACCGTGCTTTATACAGCTTTCCTTGACTTTTGTATTAAATCATTCATTCAGAGATAGTGAAATGTTCCGTTAATGTTGATGATGTGGAGATGCCGGTGTTGGACTGGGGTGGACAAAAGTGAGAAGTCGCACAACACCAGGTTATAGTCCAAGGGGGAAAAATTCAGTTGGTTGCGCCTCCCGTTAGCGCCTGAAGAGGGCGCTAATGGGGCGCAAAGCATCTAGTGCCCAGGCGCGGTGAAGTTTGCGCCGCTCGCGAAATTAACTAGACATTTTGCGGCGGCGCTAAACAATACCGCCATGATCTCCTGTGCCAGCAGATCGTGACGTCAGTCGAGTGCGCAACGCCCCGGAGCGGATATTGAGTGGCGCCCCCTGCCTTACTGCCTGACGCTAGCAACGACAGGTTGAGGGGAGCGTTCTGCAGTCATGAAGGGAAAGGGGGAGCGCTATTTAAAGGTGACTGCTTCCTGCCTTTTATTGTTGGTGCCATTTTTGAACTATGCATTCTGAGAGAGAGAGAGAGAGACTTCTGGAGAGATTCAACGTTGTGTGAAGGAGTTTTGGGTACTGAGCAGCACTTTGCAGGTTCATTTTGATTTGCCATTCCTTGTATCGATTTAGAAGAGACTGTGGGGGCTGCACTCTGAGCTCTTTGCCTGGTGCTCTCCATTGTTCGTTCCAGCAGATTTGATGTGCAGGTCTCTCCAGGCCGAGATTCAAGGCTGCAATGAGCAGGATGTGGATGGAAAGCAAGATTAACCATCCCCTTTAAGAACTGGCCGGCGCCATTGTGTGTGTGTTCCATTGCTGACTGACATCACATGAGCTTCGCCAGCGCTCTGAGGTAGCGCCTCGCTCCTCGGCCTTTGCGCCTTAAGACAGGTGTGAAGCGCCTGATTTAGCGCTCCAATCACCTCCAGGGGCGATAAAAGTCAAGTTTGCAGTCGGTGGCGATAATTAGCGCCAGGCGCTAATCTTTGCGCCCGGCCGATAATTGCGCCCCAAATGGGGCGATACTGAATTTCTTCCCCCAACAGTTTTATTTGAAATCACAAGCTTTCGGAGCTGCTGCTCCTTCGTCAGGTGAAGTGAAGGAATACAGATCGGCAAAGCATATATAGACAGAGAACAATGCCTGTGCAGAGAACAATGTCAGACGACTACAGTTAATCTTTCTGACTGCCTTTTATCACACCTCGGCAGAGAGACAATCAGGTCAGTCAGGAAGACATTATATCAAAGACATAGCAAAATACAACTGGGACAATGAGGTGGGGTCACAGGGGGTCTAATGTGTCAGATGCTGCAGTCTGTATGGAAAACCATACACATTGACATCTCAGAAGTCATTGTTAGTGTGGAAGCAAGTCATCCTCGGTTCCGAGGAACTGCCTGAGAAGAATGAGAAGGAGAAGAAGATTCCACGCACCAGTCACCATGGCTTCTTCCCTGAACAAAAGGTGCTCGTTTAATGCAGGAGCCATTAGCTTGTTCCTGAAGGCACAGATTTCCCTGCGAATTTCCTTAGGAAATGCAAAGTTGTTTGGAAAAAACTGATTGTCCCTGAGATTACTGGTATGGGTGGGACTGAGGATTATGGGGATCAGACCGCTGTACCGTCACTGGTCACTGGAGGGCAGCTGTGAGCCTGGATCAGAGCAGCAGCTGATCGCAATGGTCAGGTGAGTTGAACAACAACAACTTGTATTTATATAGCGCCTTTAACGTAGTAAAACATCCCGAGGTGCTTCACAGGAGCGATTATCAAACAGAATTTGACACCGAACCAGATAAGGAGATATTAGGACAGGAGACCAAAAGCTTGGTCAAAGAGGTCGGTTTTAAGGAGCATCTTAAAGGAGGAGAGGGAGGCGGAGAGGTTCAGGGAGGGAATTCCAGAGCTCAGGGCCCAGGCAGCTGAAGGCACGGCCGCCAATGGTGGAGCGATGGAAATTGGGGGATGCGCAAGAGGCCAGAATTAGAGGGGCGCAGTGATCTCGGAGGGTTGTAGCGCTGGAGGAGGTTACAGAGATCAGGAGGGTTGTAGGGCTGGAGGAGGTTACAGAGATAGGGAGGGTTGTAGGGGGCTGGAGGAGGTTACAGAGATAGGGAGGGTTGTAGGGGGCTGGAGGAGGTTACAGTGATAGGGAGGGTTGTAGGGGGCTGGAGGAGGTTACAGGGATAGGGAGGGTTGTAGGGGCTGGAGGAGGTTACAGAGATAGCGAGGGGCGAGGAGGCCATGCAGGGATTTGAACACCAGGATGAGAATTTTAAAATCGAGGCGTTGCCGGACTGGGAGCCAATGTAGGTCAGCGATCACAGGAGGTGATGGGTGAACGGGACTCGATGCGAGTTAGGACACGCGGCAGCAGAGTTGAGGTGAATCATCCTTGTTGAAGACAAATTATCATCAGATTAGAAACTTAATTAGAAGCGGCATCAACTGAGTGAAAATCTGAGTGATTGTGTAAATATAATTACAATAAATACTGAGAAAATTAGACCTCAGCTGGAGTATTGAGTCCAATTCTGGGTACCACACTTTAGGAAGGATGTCAAGGCCTTGGAGAGGGTGCGGAGGAGATTTACTAGAATGGTCCCAGGGATGAGGAACTTCAGTTAATGTGGAGAGACTGGAGCAGCTGGGGTTGTTCTCCTTAGAGCAGAGAAGGTTAAGGGGAGATTTAATAGAGGCGTTCAAAATCACGATGGGTTTTCATGGAGTAAATAAGGAGAAACTGTTTCCAGTGGCAGGAGGGTCGGTAACCAGAGGACACAGATTGAAGATAATCGGTAAAAGAACCAGAGGGGGAGATGAGGAGAATGTTTTAACGCAGCGAGTTGTGGTGATCTGGAACGCGCTGCCTGAAAGGGCGGTGGAAGCAGATTCAATAGTAACTTTCAAAAGGGGAATTGGAGAAATACTTGAAAAGGAGAAATGTGCAGGGCTGTGGGGAAAGAGCAGGGGGGAGTGGGACTAATTGGAGAGCTCGACCAAAGAGCCGGCACAGGCACGATGGGCCGAATGGCCTCCTCCTGTGCTGTAAGATTCTGTGAGAAGGGAATTAATTTGACACACCTTGCTCATCCATCTATCGATACCTATACAAGCCCCCCGGTCGCTAACTGTTTGAGGTTTTATTCTGTGAGCCTGAAGTCCAGCCCAGGGAGTCAGCATTCCATCTTGTGGGTGCTTCCTGAGCTCTGTTCTAAACCCACTGCGTTAGTTTCTGCCTCCTTTTCTCTTTTACTGGTTTCTCCCTGTGTCCCAGTGACCTGCAGTTGTATTGTGAGTTAATGGTGCTCAGGATTCATCTTTCCTATTGCCCGCTCGATCCTTCTATCCCTCCTTGTGCTGCACTGACGACACAAGGGTAGACTCGGTGTGAAGTGGGTCTGGCTTCGGAAACTCCCCAACTGGAGCGTATCAGGAGCCGGGAACCATATCAGAGCCAGGAACTGTATCAGAGCCCCGGGAACCGTATCAGAGCCCCGGGAACCGTATCAGAGCCAGGAACCGTATCAGAGCCCCGGGAACCGTATCAGAGCCCCGGGAACCGTATCGGAGCCCGGGAACCGTATCAGAGCCAGGAACTGTATCAGAGCCCCGGGAACCGTATCAGAGCCCGGGAACCGTATCAGAGCCAGGAACTGTATCAGAGCCCCAGGAACCGTATCAGAGCCCTGGGAACCGTATCAGAGCCCCGGGAACCGTATCAGAACCAGGAACCATATTGGAGCCACGGGAACCGTATCAGAGCCCGGGAACCGTATCAGAGCCAGGAACCGTATCAGAGCCAGGAACCGTATCAGAGCCCCGGGAACCGTATCAGAGCCCCGGGAACCGTATCAGAGCCCCGGGAACCGTATCGGAGCCCGGAACCATCTCAGAGCTCGAGAACCGTATCGGAGCCCCGGGAACCGTATCAGAGCCAGGAACCGTATCGGAGCCCGGGAACCGTATCGGAGCCCCGGGAACCGTATCAGAGCCCTGGGAACCGTATCAGAGCCAGGAACCGTATCGGAGCCCCGGGAACCGTATCGGAGCCCCGGGAACCGTATCAGAGCCCCGGGAACCGTATCGGAGCTCGGAACCGTATCAGAGCTCGGGAACCGTATCGGAGCCCCGGGAACCGTATCAGAGCAAGGAACCGTATCGGATCCCGGGAACTGTATCGGAGCCCCGGGAACCGTATCAGAGCCCCGGGAACCGTATCAGAGCCCGGGAACCATATCAGAGCTCAGGAACCGTATCACAGCCAGGAACCGTATCAGAGCCAGGAAATGTATCGGAACCCCGGGAACCGTATCGGAGCTCGGGAACCGTATCAGAGCCCCGGGAACCGTATCAGAGCCCCAGGAACCGTATCAGAGCCCCGGGAACCGTATCAGAGCCAGGAACCGTATCAGAGCCCCGGGAACCGTATCAGAGCCAGGAACCGTATCAGAGCCAGGAACCGTATCGGAGCCCCGGGAACCGTATCAGAGCCAGGAACCATATCAGAGCCCGGGAACCATATCAGAGCCCGGGAACCGTATCAGAGCCCTGGGAACCGTATCAGAGCCTGGGAACCGTATCGGAGCTCGGGAACCATATCGGAGCCCCGGGAACCGTATCAGAGCCCGGGAACCGTATCAGAGCCCGGGAACCGTATCAGAGCCCCAGGAACCGTATCAGAGCCCGGGAACCGTATCGTAGCCCCGAGAACCGTATCACAGCCAGGAACCGTATCGGAGCTCGGGAACCATATCAGAGCCCCGGGAACCGTATCGGAGCCCGGGAACCGTATCAGAGCCAGGAACCGTATCAGAATTAGGAATCGTATCGGAGCCAGGAACCGTATCGGAGCCAGGAACCGTATCAGAACCCGGGAACCGTATCGGAGCCCCGGGAACCGTATCAGAGCCCCGAGAACCGTATCAGAGCCCGGGAACCGTATGAGAGCCCCGGGAACCGTATCGGAGCCCGGGAACCGTATCGGAGCCCGGAGAACCGTATCGGAGTCAGGAACCGCATCGGAGCTCGGGAACCGTATCAGAGCCAGGAACCGTATCGGAGCCAGGAACCGTATCAGAGCCAGGAACCGTATCGGAGCCCGGGAACCGTATCGGAGCTCCAGGAACCGTATCGGAGCCCAGGAACCGTATCAGAGCCCCAGGAAACGTATCGGAGACCTGGGAACCGTATCAGAGCCCCGGGAACTGTATCGGAGCCCCGGACACCATATCGGAGCCCCGGGAACCGTATCGGAGCCCCGGGAACCGTATCAGATCCTGGGAACCGTATCAGAGCCTCGGGAACCGTATCAGAGCTCGGGAACCGTATCGGAGCCCGGGAAGCGTATCAGAGCCAGGAACCGTATTGGAGCCCGGGAACCGTATCAGAGCCCCAGGAACCGTATTGCAGCCCGGGAACCGTATCAGAGCTCGGGAACCGTATCGGAGCCCCGGGAACCGTATCGGAGCCCGGGAACCGTATCAGAGCCCCGGGAACCGTATCAGAGCCCGGGAACCGTATCAGAGCCAGGAACCGTATCAGAGCCCCGGAAACCGTATCGGAGCCCCGGGAACCGTATCGGAGCTCGGGAACCGTATCGGAGCCCAGGAACCGTATCAGAGCCCGGGAACCGTATCAGAGCCAGGAACCGTATCGGAGCCCCGGGAACCGTAACAGAGCCAGGAACCGTATCAGAGCCCGGGAACCGTATCAGAGCTCGGGAACCATATCAGAGCTCGGGAACCGTATCAGAGCCAGGAACCGTATCAGAGTCCAGGGAACCGTATCAGAGCCGGGAACCGTATCGGAGCCAGGAACCGTATCAGAGCCCAGGAACCGTATCAGAGCCAGGAACCGTATCGGAGCCAGGGAACCGTATCAGAGCCAGGAACAGTATCAGAGCCAAGGAACCGTATCAGAGCCCCGGGAACCATATCAGAGCCCGGGAACCGTATCAGATCCGCGGGAACCGTATCGGAGCCCCGGGAACCGTATCTTAGCCCCGGGAATCGTATCAGAGCACCGGGGACCGTATCAGAGGCCCGGGAACCGTATCAGATCCCCGGGAACCATATCAGAGCCCCGGGAACCGTATCAGAGCCAGGAACCGTATCGGTGACCCGGGAACCGTATCAGAGCCAGGGACCGTATTGGAGCCCCAGGAACCGTATCAGAGCCCCGGGAACCGTATCAGAGCCCGGGAACCGTATCGGAGCCAGGAACCATATCGGAGCTTGGGAAACGTATCAGAGCCAGGAACCGTATCGGTGCTCGGGAACCGTATCAGAGCCAGGAACCGTATCAGAGCCAGGAACCGTATCGGAGCCCGGGAAACCGTATCGGAGCTCCGGGAACCGTATTGGAGCCCGGGAACTGTATCAGAGCCCCGGGAACCGTATCGGAGCCAAGGGAACCATATTGGAGCTCCGGGAACTGTATCGGAGCCCCGGGAACCGTATCAGAGCCCCGGGAACCGTATCAGAGCTCGGGAACCGTATCGGATCCTGGGAACCGTATCAGAGCCTCGGGAACCGTATCAGAGCCCCGGGAACCGTATCAGAGCCAGGAACCGTATCAGAGCCAGGAACCGTATCGGAGCCCCGGGAACCGTATCAGAGCCCCGGGAGCCATATCGGAGCCCGAGAACCGTATCAGCGCCCCGGGAACCGTATCAGAGCCAGGAACCGTATCAGAGCCAGGAACCGTATCGGAGCCCCGGGAACCGTATCAGAGCCCCGGGAACCGTATCGGAGCCCCGGGAACCGTATCAGAGCCCCGGGAACCGTATCAGAGCCCCGGGAACCGTATCAGAGCCCGGGAACCGTATCGGAGCCAGGAACCATATCGGAGCTTGGGAAACGTATCAGAGCCAGGAACCGTATCGGTGCTCGGGAACCGTATCAGAGCCAGGAACCGTATCAGAGCCAGGAACCGTATCGGAGCCCGGGAACCGTATCGGAGCTCCGGGAACCGTATTGGAGCCCGGGAACTGTATCAGAGCCCCGGGAACCGTATCGGAGCCCCGGGAACCATATTGGAGCTCCGGGAACTGTATCGGAGCCCCGGGAACCGTATCAGAGCCCCGGGAACCGTATCAGAGCTCGGGAACCGTATCGGATCCTGGGAACCGTATCAGAGCCTCGGGAACCGTATCAGAGCCCCGGGAACCGTATCAGAGCCAGGAACCGTATCAGAGCCAGGAACCGTATCGGAGCCCCGGGAACCGTATCAGAGCCCCGGGAGCCATATCGGAGCCCGAGAACCGTATCAGCGCCCCGGGAACCGTATCAGAGCCAGGAACCGTATCAGAGCCAGGAACCGTATCGGAGCCCCGGGAACCGTATCAGAGCCCCGGGAACCGTATCGGAGCCCCGGGAACCGTATCAGAGCCCCGGGAACCGTATCAGAGCCCCGGGAACCATATCAGAGCCCCGGGAACCGTATCAGAGCCAGGAACCGTATCGGTGCCCCGGGAACCGTATCAGAGCCAGGGACCGTATTGGAGCCCCAGGAACCGTATCAGAGCCCCGGGAACCGTATCAGAGCCCGGGAACCGTATCGGAGCCAGGAACCGTATCGGAGCTCGGGAAACGTATCAGAGCCAGGAACCGTATCGGTGCTCGGGAACCGTATCAGAGCCAGGAACCGTATCAGAGCCAGGAACCGTATCGGAGCCCGGGAACCGTATCGGAGCTCTGGGAACCGTATTGGAGCCCGGGAACTGTATCAGAGCCCCGGGAACCGTATCGGAGCCCCGGGAACCATATTGGAGCTCCGGGAACTGTATCGGAGCCCCGGGAACCGTATCAGAGCCCCGGGAACCGTATCGGAGCTCGGGGACTGTATCGGATCCTGGGAACCGTATCAGAGCCTCGGGAACCATATCAGAGCCACGGGAACCGTATCAGAGCCAGGAACCGTATCAGAGCCAGGAACCGTATCGGAGCCCCGGGAACCGTATCAGAGCCAGGAACCGTATCGGTGCTCGGGAACCGTATCAGAGCCAGGAACCGTATCGGAGCCCGGGAACCGTATCGGAGCTCCGGGAACCGTATTGGAGCCCGGGAACTGTATCAGAGCCCCGGGAACTGTATCAGAGCCCCGGGAACCGTATCGGAGCCCCGGGAACCATATCGGAGCTCCGGGAACTGTATCGGAGCCCGGGAACCATATCGGAGCCCCGGGAACCGTATCAGAGCTCGGGAACCGTATCGGATCCTGGGAACCGTATCAGAGCCTCGGGAACCGTATCAGAGCTCGGGAACCGTATCGGAGCCCGGGAACCGTATCAGAGCCCGGGAACCGTATCGGAGCCCCGGGAACCGTATCGGAGCTCCGGGAACTGTATCGGAGCCCCGGGAACCGTATCGGAGCCCCGGGAACCATATCGGAGCTCGGGAACCGTATCGGATCCTGTGAACCGTATCAGAGCCTCGAAACCGTATCAGAGCTCGGGAACCGTATCGGAACCCAGGAACCGTATCAGAGCCTGGGAACCGTATCGGAGCCCGGGACCCGTATCAGAGCCTGGGAACCGTCTCAGAGCCAGGAACCGTATCAGAGCCAGGAACCGTATCGGAGCCCGGGAACCGTATCGTAGCCCCGGGAACAGTATCGGAGCCCCGGGAACCGTATCGGAGCCCCGGGAACCGTATCGGAGCCCGGGAACCGTATCAGAACCCGGGAACCATATCAGAGCTCGGGACCTGTATCGGAGCCCTGGGAATCGTATCGGAGCCCGGGAACCGTGTCAGAGCCCCGGGAACCGTATCGGAGCCCGGGAACCGTATCAGAGCCTGGGAACCATATCGGAGCCCCGGGAACCGTATCAGAGCCAGGAACAGTATCCGGAGCCCCGGGAACCGTATCGGAGCCCGGGAACCGTATCGGAGCCCGGGAACCGTATCAGAGCCCCGGGAACCGTATCGGAGCCCGGGAACCGTATCAGAGCCCCGGGAACCGTATCAGAGCTCGGGAACCGTATCGGATCCGGGGAACCGTATCAGAGCCTCGGGAACCGTATCAGAGCCACGGGAACCGTATCAGAGCACGGGAACCGTATCAGAGCCAGAACCGTATCGAGCCCCGGGGAACCGTATCAGAGCCAGCGAACCGTATCGGTGCTCGGGAACCGTATCAGAGCCCGGAGAATCCGTTATCGCAGCCCGGGAACCGTATCGGAGCTCCGGGAACCGTATTGGAGCCCGGAACCTGGTATCGAGAGCCCGGGAACAGTTATAGAGGCCAGGAACCGTATCGGAGCCCCGGGAACCTGTATCTGGAGCCCTGGGAACCGTATCAGGAGCCCGGGATCGTATCAGTAGCCCGGGAACCTGTATCAGAGGCCCCGGGAGCCAGTATCAGAGGCTCGGGATCGGTATCAGAGCCCTGGAATCGTATCAGGAGCCAGGAACCGTATCAGAGCCCGGGAACCGTATCAGAGCTCGGGAACCGTATCGATCCAGGGAACCGTATCAGAGCCTCGGGAACCGTATCAGAGCCACGGGAACCGTATCAGAGCCAGGAACCGTATCAGAGCCAGGAACCGTATCGGAGCCCCGGGAACCGTATCAGAGCCAGGGAACCGTATCGGAGCCCGGGAACCGTATCAGAGCCAGGAACCGTATCGGAGCCCGGGAACCGTATCGGAGCTCCGGGAACCGTATTGGAGCCCGGGAACTGTATCAGAGCCCCGGGAACTGTATCAGAGCCCCGGGAACCGTATCGGAGCCCCGGGAACCATATTGGAGCCCCGGGAACCGTATCGGAGCCCCGGGAACCGTATCGGAGCCCGGGAACCGTATCAGAACCCGGGAACCATATCAGAGCTCGGGATCTGTATCGGAGCCCTGGAATCGTATCGAGCCCGGAACCGTGTCAGAGCCCCGGGAACCGTATCAGAGCCCGGGAACCGTATCAGAGCCCGGGAACCGTATCAGAGCCTGGGAACCATATCGGAGCCCCGGGAACCGTATCAGAGCCAGGAACCGTATCAGAGCCCGGGAACCGTATCGGAGCCCGGGAACCGTATCAGAGCCCCGGGAACTGTATCGGAGCCCCGGAACCGTATCAGAGCCAGGAACCGTATCAGAGCCAGGAACCGTATCAGAGCCCGGAACCGTATCGGAGCCCGGGAACCGTATCGGAGCCTGAAGGAAGCTGCCTCGTTCTCGACATTACAACAGTGACTACACCTCAATTAATGGAGATAATTGAATGAAATTCTTTAGTTTAATGAATGATTGTACAGAATGTAGATTGAGAGAGTTACATCACAGCACGTGGTTTCTGCTCCAACCCAATACACACTGTTACTCTGTCAGTGGTTTCATTATCACATCTTCAAGATGCAAATTACTTTCAACGGCGCCACCATGATACAATTCAGATGCATGAACAGCACCAAAATTTTAACAAGCAGCACAAAAAGCACCAAAAGGAGCACCAATAGCACCACCAACAACATCAGCAACAGCAGCACCAACAGTAGCACCAACAGCAGCAGCAGCATTCTGGATTTCCTCGGCCTGTTGAGAGAGATTGTATCAGTCAGAGATAGAAACAGACACGGCAGTGAAGATGTTTCAGTCACTCTGAGATCCCAGCTGTAGATACTCTGCCACCTCATTGATTGCATGACCTCTGGTGACCTTCCCAATGTGCCTTTGTATCCTCTTCCATTGAACATGTGCCTCGGTCTCCATTCTCATTCCATGGAATAACCAAGGAATTCTGGCCTAACCCCCTCCCCCCAGTAGTGTTCCCCGACTCTCTCACTGCCAAACGATAGAATGCCGCCATTGACCCCCCCCACCCCCCCCACAACACCTTGTGTCAACCTGCCTCAGACACTTGGAGGGACACCTGCTGGCAGAGAGGCCAAAGGCACATCAGATCTCCCCAGTGTATCATTACCTGTTCATCATGGGATGTACTCACCTGAGGTGATAGTCTTTCACCGTACCGAAGCTCATTGACAAAGTGTTCACAGTTTGCTGTTGTTAGTTTGTACTTCACTTTGTCTCCAACCTTTGCTTTAGCATTTTCTATTATCTGCTCAACAGGAAACGGTTTCCATTTCCTGTCAGAATCGTTGTTGACATACCAGCAATCACTTCCAACTACCTCAGAGAGAGGCTCTCTCTTAACCACAGCATTTATTGTAGAGCTGAACAATCCAAGGCTCGATCCCACACTAAATCCCGAACTTGATCCTCCATCTAGAAAATATATTAAAGGCACGGTTTATTGAGGCTGATCGAATACGCAGGGTGGATACAGTTAACGGGATGGAACCTGGGTTAGGTACAGTTAAAGGGAATGGGTTATTCAGGCTAATAGAATACAATTAAAGGGATTGCTTACTGAGGCTGATACGAAACCTGGGTTAGGTATTGGGTTACAGAGGCTGATAAAATACCTCCGTTAGATACAACTTACAATTCTCTGGCACCGTTAACAGTAACTGTGCCAAGGTGCTTCAGAGAGGAGTGAAGTGAGCAGCAGCGGTTATAGAGCTCGGGGGACTGACCTTAGCTTTGGTCACAGAGGGTTTGAGGCAGCTTTTGAAGTTGGGGAGAGAATGTCGGGCAGTGGCAGAGCTAGGGTAGAAGGAATGGAGGGGTCGAACTCCAGATTTGACCGACTGGTCCCTCAGATTTGGCCAATTTAGCCAATAAGAAGTCCAAATTTGTCTGACCTCCAAATGATTTGGGGGTGAGGGGTCATGACCCCCACTGGTGGCAGGTGTGCGGGTTTAGGGAGGGAATTCCAGCGCTTGGTGCCAAAACATCTGTCACCAACGGTGGACAAATGTGAGAAGTCGCACAACACCAGGTTATAGTCCAACAGGTTTATTTGAAATCACAAGCTTTCGGAGCGCTGCTCCTTCGTCAGGTGAAGTGACTTCAAATAAACCTGTTGGACTATAACCTGGTGTTGTGCGACTTCTCACATTTGTCCAGCCCAGTCCAACACCGGCATCTCCACATCATGGCTACCAACGGTGGAGCAAGGGGATCATCAGGAATCTGGGCTCAGAATGGTGCCACGCTGTCATTACACCCTCCTGCCAGTGGTGACACTGCAGCACCCCCACTGGTGAAAGGTTGTAATTACAGCGTGACGTTTACATAGGCAGTCTCCATTGTGAATAATGGAACGTGGGCTGACTTCAGATTGATACCTTTATTCTGTAAGTATAAAAGGACGTTGAATCTAAGTACTAACGCCTGGTAGCTCTTACCTGTAGTTAAGTGGATGACATATCCACCTCCGACATAGATGGCCCAGTGTTGATAAGCAGTACGGAATATTTCAATCAAATCTCCATGCTTGGGACGAGGGGATGACAGGAAACAAGACAGGTTTTACAATAGAAGTCAGTGCGGCCGTTTGAAAGTATTTATTGATAGTTCCTTGGGTTCTTGCGTTTAGGCCATGAAATAACAACAACAACTTGTATTTGATTAACACTAAACTAATTAATTAAATAAATTAATTAATGGGAGAACAGGAGATGTGTTGCTGGGGCCGTACTGAGGGAGCGCCGCACTGTCGGAGGGGCAGTACTGAGGGAGCGCCGCACTGTCGGAGGGGCAGTACTGAGGGAGCGCCGCACTGTCGGAGGGGCAGTACTGAGGGAGCGCCGCACTGTCGGAGGGGCAGTACTGAGGGAGCGCCGCACTGTCGGAGGGGCGGTACTGAGGGAGCGCCGCACTGTCGGAGGAGCGGTACTGAGGGAGCGCCGCACTGTCGGAGGGGCAGTACTGAGGGAGTGCCGCACTGTCGGAGGGGCAGTACTGAGGGAGCGCCGCACTGTCGGAGGGGCAGTATTGAGGGAGCGCCGCACTGTCGGACGGGCAGTGCTGAGGGAGCGCGGCACTCCCTCAGTACTGCCCCTCCAACGGTGCAGCGCTCCCTCAGTACTGCCCCTCCGACTGTCCGCCGATCCCTCAGCACTGCATGCAGTGTCAGCGTAGATTTTTGTGCTCAAGTCTCTGGAGTGGGACTTCAACCCATAACCTTCTGACTCAGAGGCGAGTGTGCTACCAACTGAGCCTGTGGCTGACACTCGAGCCAAAGAAGGAGATATTTGGACAGGGCAGGTTTTAAGGAGCATCTTAAAGGAGGAGAGAGAGGCGGAGAGGTTTAGGGAGGGAATTCCAGACCCAGCCTCAACAGATTTTTGGGGGAGAGAGTTCCAGATTTCCACTACCCTTTGTGTGAAGAAGTGCTTCCTGACATCGACCGGCTTTGGACACAACAAAGGCAAACCCAGCCATGTCGACCCTGCAAAGTCCTCCTCACTAACATCTGGGGACTTGGGAGAGCTGTCCCACAGACTAGTCAAGCAACAGCCTGACATAGACATACTCACAGAATCATACCTTTCAGCCAACGTCCCAAACTCCTCCATCACCTGGGTATGTCCTGTCCCACCGGCAGGACAGACCCACCAGGGGTGGTGGCACAGTGGTATACAGTCGGGAGGGAGTGGCCCTGGGAGTCCTCAACATTGACTCTGGACCCCATGAAGTCTCATGGCTTCGGGTCAAGCATGGGCAAGGAAACCTCCTGCTGATTACCACCTACCACCCTCCCTCAGCTGATGAATCAGTACTCCTCCATGTTAAACACAACTTGGAAGAAGCACTGAGGGTAGCAAGGGCACAGAATGTATTCTGGGTGGGGGACTTCAATATCCATCACCAAGAGTGGCTCGGTAACACCAATACTGACCG
This sequence comes from Squalus acanthias, assembly GCA_030390025.1. Taxonomy (NCBI): domain Eukaryota; kingdom Metazoa; phylum Chordata; class Chondrichthyes; order Squaliformes; family Squalidae; genus Squalus; species Squalus acanthias. The sequence continues at coordinate 709,551 of JASTWF010000075.1, read as the reverse complement.
AGCTGGCCGAGTCCTGAAGGATATAGCTGTCAGACTGGGCCTGCGACAGGTAGTGAGAGAACCAATACGAGGGATAAACCTACTTGACCTCATCCTCACCAATCTACCTGTCGCAGATGCATCTGTCCATGAGAGTATTCGTACAAGTGATCACCGCACAGTCATTGTGGAAATGAAGTCCCGTCTTCACACTGAGGACACCCTCCATCGTGTTGTGTGGCACTACCAGCGTGCTAAATGGGATAGATTCGGAACAGATCTAGCAGCTCAAAACTGGGCATCCATGAGGCATTGTGGGCCATCAGCAGCAGTAGAATTGTATTCCACCACAATCTGTAACCTCATGGCCCGGCATATCCCTCACTCTATCATCACCATCAAGCCAGGGGACCAACCCTGGTTCAATGAGGAGTGTAGAAGAGCATGCCAGGAGCAGCACCAGGCTTACCTAAAAATGAGGTGCCAACCTGGGGAAGCTGCAACACAGGACTACATGCATGCTGAAAACCGGAAGCAGCATGCTATAGACAGGGCTAAACAATCCCACAATCAGCGGATCAGATCAAAGCTCTGCAGTCCTGCCACATCCAGTCGTGAATGGTGGTGGACAATTAAACAACTAACGGGAGGAGGAGGCTCCAGGAATATCCCCATCCTCAATGATGGCAGAGCCCAGCACGTGAGTGCAAAAGACAAGGATGAAGCATTGGGAACCATCTTAAGACAAAAGTGTTGAGTGGATGATCCATCTCGGCCTCCTCCTGAGATCCCCACCATCACAGAAGCCAGTCTTCTGCCATTTAGTCTGTTAATTAGATGTATGGCAGGGCAGCTCACACCCGTGGAATGCACATCCTGTGCCATGTGGGAAGTCCTGGACACCTCCCGTGGTCTGGACGACCACATGTGCGGGAAGTGTCGCCAGCTACAGCAGCTCGAGCAGCGGGTTACGGAGCTTGAGCGGCGGCTGCAGTCACTGCTGTGCATCCGCGAGGCTGAGAGCTACGTGGATAGCACATTTCGGGAGGTGGTCACCCCACAGCTTAAGAGTGTGCAGGCAGAGAGGGAATGGGTGACCGCCAGACAGAAGAGGAGGACCAGGCAGGTAGTGCAGGAGTCCCCGGAGTGCATCTTGCTCACCAACCAGTATTCAGTGCTGAGTACTGGTGAGGGCAATGGTTCCTCTGGGGTGTGCAGCCAGAGCCAAGTCCACAGCACCATGGGTGGCTCAGCTGCACAAGGGGTGGTGGGGGGGGGGGGGGAAAGAAAAGGGAGAGCAATTGTGATAGGGGATTCAATAGTTAGGGGAGCAGACAGGCGTTTCTGCGGCCACAGACGTGACTCCACGATGGTATGTTGCCTCACTGGTTCCAGGGTCAAGGATGTCACTGAACAGCTGCAGGGCATTCTGAGGGGGGAGGGTGAACAACCAGAGGTTGTGGTCCGTATCGGTACCAACGACATAGGTAGGAAGAGGGATGAGGTCCTGCAGGCAGAGTTTAGGGAGCTAAGAAAGAGTTTAAAAAGCATAGAAGCATAGAAGATAGGAGCAGGAGTAGGCCATTCAGCCCCTCGAGCCTGCTCCGCCATTCAATGAGATCATGGCTTATCATCCAAATTCAGTACCCTGTCCCTGCCTTCTCTCCATATCCCTTGATCCCTTTAGTTTTAAGAAATATATCTAACTCCTTCTTGAATCTATTTAATGAATTGGCCTCTACTGCCTTCTGTGGTAGAGAATTCCACAGGTTCACCACTCTCTGGGTGAAGAAATTCCTCCTCATCTCAGTCCTAAATGGCTTACCCCTTATCCTTAGACTGTGACCCCTGGTTCTGGACTCCCCGGCCATCGGGAACATCCTTCCCGCATCTAGTCTGTCTAGTCCTGTTAGAATTTTATAAGTTTCAATGAGATCCCCTCTCATTCTTCTAAACTCCAGTGAGTATAAGCCTAATCGACCCAATCTCTCCTCATACGCCATTCCTGCCATCCTGTGTATCAGCCTGGTGAATCTTCGCTGCACTCCCTCCATGGCAAGAACATCCTTCCTCAGATAAGGCGACCAAAACTGCTCACAATACTCAAGATGTGGTCTCACCAAGGCCCTGTACAACTGCAGCAAGACATCCTTGCTCCTGTACTCGAATCCTCTCGCTATGAAGGCCAACATACCATTTGCCTTCTTCACCGCCTGCTGCACCTGCATGCTTACCTTCAGCGATTGGTGCACAAGGACACCCAGGTCTCGTTGCACTTCCCCTTCTCCCAATCTATTGCCATTCAGATAATAATCTGCCTTCCTGTTTTTGACACCAAAGTGGATAACCTCGCATTTATCCACATTATATTGCATCTGCCATGCTTCTGCCCAATCCCCCAACATGTCCAAATCATACTGGAGTTTCTCGGCATCCTCCTCCCGGCACACACTCCCACCCAGCTTTGTGTCGTCTTCAAACTTGGAGATATTACATCCAATTCCATCGTCCAGATCATTAATATATATTGTGAATAGCTGGGGTCCTAGCACCGATCCCTGCGGAACTCCACTAGTCACTGCCTGCCACTCGGAAAAAGACCCATTTATTCCAACTCTTTGCTTTCTGTCTGCCAACCAGTTCTCTATCCAAGTCAATACCTTGCCCCCAATCCCATGTGCCTTAACTTTACATGCTAATCTCTTATGCGGGACCTTATCGAAAGCCTTCTGAAAGTCCAAATACACCACATCCACTGGTTCTCCCTTATCCATTTTACCAGTTACATCCTCAAAAAATTCCAGTAGATTAGTCAAGCACGATTTGCCTTTTGTAAATCCATGTTGACTTTGACCGATCCTGTCACTGTTTTCCAAGTGCTCTGCTATTATATCTTTTATAATGGACTCTAGCATTTTCCCCACTACCGATGTCAGGCTTACTGGTCTATAATTCCCCGTTTTCTCTCTACCACATTTTTTGAATAGTGGGGTAACATTAGTTACCCTCCAATCCATGGGTACTGTTCCAGAGTCTATAGAAGTTTGGAAGATGACCAGCAATGCATCTACTATTTCTAGGGCCACTTCCTTAAGTACCCTAGGATGTAGATTATCAGGCCCTGGGGATTTATCGGCCTTCAATCCCGTCAATTTCCCTAACACTATTTCCCTACAAATACTGATTTCTTTCAGTTCCTCCCTCTCATTAGACCCTATGTTCCCCGACATCTCTTGGAGGTTATTTGTGTCCTCCTTTGTGAAGACAGAACCAAAGTATGTATTTAATTGGTCTGCCATTTCTTTGTTCCCCATTATAAATTCCCCTGATTCTGACTGCTATGGACCTACGCATGACTTAACCAATCTTTTTCTCTTCACATATCTATAAAAGCTTTTACAATCAGTTTTTATGTTCCTCGCTAGCTTACTCTCATACTCTATTTTCCCCCTCTTAATTAATCCCTTTGTCTTTCTTTGGTGAATCCTATACTGCTCCCAATCCTCAGGTTCTCTGCTTTTTCTTGCCAATTTATATGTCCTATCCTTGGATCTTATGCTATCCCTAATTTCCTTTGTTAGCCACGGTTGAGTCACCTTTTTTGTTTTATTTTTATGCCAAACTGGGATGAACAAATTCTGTAGTTCATTCATGCGATCTTTGAATGCTTGCCATTGCCTCTCCACCGTCAACCCTTTGAGTGACATTCCCCAATCAATCATACCCAACTCGCGCCTCATACCATCGTAGTTTCCTTTATTTAAATTCAGGACCCTCGTCTCTGAGTCAACTACTTCACTCTCCATCTTAATGAAGAATTCGATCATCCCAGTCCACTTTGGCCAGATCGTGCCTTATCATATTAAAATTGGCCTTCCCCCAATTTAGAACCTTTATTTCCGGTCCATCTTTGTCCTTTTCCATGACTACCTTAAATCTCACCGAATTATGGTCACTGTCGCCAAAATGCTCTCCTACTGACACTTCTACCACTTGCTCGGCTACATTCCCTAGAATTAGGTCCAGTACCGCCCCCTCTCTTGTAGGACTTTCTATATGCTGGCTCAAAAAGCTCTCCTGGATGCTCTTTAAGAATTCTGCACCCTCTAAGCCTTTCACACTCTGACTATCCCAGTTAATATTGGGGAAGTTGAAATCCCCTATGCAGTGGGGAAAGAGTTAAATTGACATCGCTGGCAGTTTCACTGAATGGTGTAATAAAGACAATACTTTGCAGTAGTAAGCTTTTTCTAAAATTGCTGAACTGGCAATGGAGATAACCTAGCCGGATGTTGAACCATAAGAGGCCTAGAGGATGTAAGTCCTGTTCTGGCGGGATAGTAAAGCAATGAGTTGGAAGTAAAAAGTCCTAGAGAGGCAGGAAAGGAGGACAATGAGTCAGAAGTACAATGTTGATGAGACCCCATTTGGCATAAACAAAGGTCATAGGTGCAACAACAGCTTGTGGGATAATGGACATATACTTTCCCGATTATAAAGGCGGTACTTTAATGTAATGCGGCATAGGCAACCAATCAGTGAAGATGCATGCGGGCCAAGGTCCAATCAGGTGGCAGGAATGAATTTTGAATGGGCTGGAGATATGTATTTTAATGTATAAAAATGTAGTGTTTGCTGTAACAATTTGGAGAAGTCTGGCTAAGACAGAGTAGGCTGTCTCCCCACCGGTATAATAAAGACAACTTGATCATCGATCCGAAAACCTTGTGTCGAGTGTTGGTTTAAAATACTCCACAACACCCGACTATTATTACCCTATTATTTATACGCTTCTCTGTGATTTGCCTACATGTCTGTTCCTCTATCTCCCCCTGACTATTTGGGGGCCTATAGTACACTCCCAGCAAAGTGCTTGCCCCCTTTTTGTTTTTAAATTCTACCCATATGGCCTCATTAGAGGAATCTGCTAAGATATCATCCCTCCTTACAGCAGTAATTGACTCCTTGATTAATATTGCGACACCCCCTCCTCTTTTACTCCCCCCTCTGTCTCGCCTGAAGATTCCATACCCCGGAATATTGAGCTGCCACCCCTGCCCCTCCCTCAACCATGTCTCTGTGATAGCTCCCATGTGTTCATCAACACCTTCAATTCATCTACCTTACTCGCAAGACTCCTTGCATTAAAATAAATGCCATCCAGCCTTGCCATACTCCCTTGTGCCATTACATATTTGCTCTGCCTTCCAGGCTGACTTGTTTTTTCCTCTATATTTGGCTGTGCATCACCCCCTACTATAGCTCCACTCGGTATCCCATCCCCCTGCCAAGTTAGTTTAAACCCCCCCCCAACAGTACTAGCAAACCTCCCCGCAAGGATGTTGGTCCCGTTCCGGTTCAGGTGTAACCCGTCTGACTTGTACAGGTCTCACCTTCCCCAGAAGCAGACCCAGTGATCCAGGAAATGAAAGCCCTCCCTCCTGCACCAACTCTTTAGTAAACTAGTACGAATGAAACCTTACTCTTGAGAGTAATTAATTAATTAATTAACTGGTCTAATCTGGTTCTGTAACTGCCAGAGAGCTCACTTATTTAAATCTCAGCAGTATAAATAATGGAGGCTAGAGTGCAGTTTGTCATGGAGTGCAGCTTGGAACAGAGTGTTAAGCTGTGAGTTTGGTGAGTGAGGGAATTCGGGGAGGAAGGTGTTCCTTTCTTTTTCTATCTTTGTCAGCTTCCAGGAGAGCAGGAGCTAAAAAGCTGCACAAGAGGGGACAGAGAACCAGCGGGAGTTCGGCTCTGTGACACCCCACAACCGCATTTGGAGAAAAATAAAAGGTGACATCACAGGGAAAAGGGTAAGTGATTGGTTGGTGAGTATTTTGCTCACTTCCCTTATCTTTTAAAGACCAGGAAATTTATGAGTAATTGTAAGGTTTCATTAGTACTAGTTTACCAGCAGTAATAAATCTTATTAGGTGTAGTAGGGTTTATTAATTAAAAGTAAATTAATTAAGACTCAATAAAGATGGCAGGGCAGGTGATGTGTTGTGACTGCAGTTTGTGGGAGCTCCTGGACGCCAGTGTGATCCAGGACGAACACGTCTGCGGTAAGTGTCTGCGACTTGAGGAGCTTTGGCTCAGAGTTGATGAGCTGGAGGCCGAGCTGCGGACTCTGCGATGCATCAGGGAGGGGGAAAGTTACCTGGACACTTTATTCCAGGAGGCAGTCACACCCCTTAGGATAGGGTCTTCTGATTTGGTCAGTGGTCAGGGACAGGAGGATGTGACTGCGAGTGAGGCAGGTATGGGGACCCAGGAGGTGGAGGAGCCTCAGCCTTTGCAATTGTCCAACAGGTTTGAGGTTCTTGCAGCCTGTATGGATGAAAGCGGTGGCTGCAGGGTGGATGAGCAAACTGACCATGGCACCGAGGTACAGGAAGTCATTCAAGCGTGGGGGGGAGTTAATAGGAATGTAGTGGTAATTGGGGACAGCATAGTCAGGGGGATAGATACAGTTCTCTGCGGCCAAGAGCGAGAGTCCAGACGGCTGCCCGGTGCCAGGATTCGGGACATTTGCCAATGGTCGTGGTCCATGTAGGAACCAACGACATAGGTAGAACTAGGAAAGAGGTTCTGCTGAGAGAGTATGAGCAGCTAGGGGCTAAATTAAAAAGCAGAACCTCAAGGGTAATAATGTCTGCATTATTACCTGAGCCACGAGCAAATTGGCATAGAGTAAATAAAATTAGAGAGATGAATGCGTGGCTCAAAGACTGGTGTGGGAGAAATGGGTTTCGATTCCTGGGGCACTGGCACCAGTACTGGGGAAAGTGGGATCTGTATCGTTGGGACGGTCTTCACCTGAACCGTGCTGGGACCAGTGTTCTGGCGAGTCGTATAAGTAGGGCGGTAGAGAGGGCTTCAAACTAAATATTGGGGGCATGGGATCAAATTTGGGAAGATGTGGTAATTCAAAGATTAGAGACAAGGCAATAGAGAAAGGTATTAATATGGGAAATGATAAACAGACCGTGACAGGAAGGGATAGACAGTACAAATCTAAGAGTAAATCAACAGATAAGGCTAGAGGTTACAAAAATAATAAAAGGACAAAACTAAAGGCTCTGCATCTGAATGCACGTAGCATTCGAAACAAAACAGATGAACTGATAATGCAAATAGAAATAAATAAATATGATCTGATAGCCATTACAGAAACATGGCTGCAGGATGACATAGATTGGGACCTGAATATTGAAGCGTACATGACATTTCGGAAGGACAGGAAGGTGGGAAAAGGTGGAGGGGTGGCTCTGTTAATTAATGATGGTATTAGCACAATAGAGAGGGATGACCTAAGTTCAGGAAACCAGGATGTAGAAGCGGTTTGGGTAGAGATGAGAAATAATAAAAGGCAAGAAGTCTTGGAGAGGGTGCAGAGGAGATTCACCAGGATGTTACCTGGGCTGGAGCGCTTCAGCTATGAGGAGAGACTGGACAGGCTGGGGTTGTTTTCCTTAGAGCAGAGAAGGCTGAGGGGGGACCTGATTGAGGTGTACAAAATTATGAGGGGCATAGATAGGGTAGATAGAAATGAACTTTTCCTCTTAGTAGAGGGGTCAATAACCAGGGGGCATAGTTTCAAGGTAAGGGGCAGGAGGTTTAGAGGGGATTTGAGGAAAAACTTTTTCACCCAGAGGGTGGTTGGAATCTTGAACTCACTGCCTGAAAGGGTGGTAGAGGCAGGAACCCTCACAACATTCAAGAAGCATTTAGATGAGTACTTGAAACGCCATAGCATACAAGGCTACGGACCAAGTGCTAGAAAATGGGATTAGAATAGATAGGGCTTGATGGCCGGCGCGGACACGATGGGCCGAAGGGCCTCTTTCTGTGCTGTATAACTCGATGACTCTATGACTATAAGTCACTTATGGCAGTGGTGTACAGGCCCCCTAACAGTAACCACATGGTAGGATGGAGTATGAAGGAAGAAATAATGGGAGCTTGTCAGAAGGATACGGCAATAATCATGGGGGATTTTAATCTGCATATAGACTGGAAAAATCAGATGGGCAAAGGTAGCATAGATGAGGAGTTCATGGAATGTTTTCGGGATAGTTTCTTACAACAGCACGTTCTGGAGCCAACCAGAGAGCAGGCTATACTAGACCTGGTATTGTGCAACGAGATAGGATTAATTAATTACCTCATAGTGAAGGTGCCCCTAGGTAGCAACGATCATAATATGATTGAATTTTACATTCAGTTTGAGAGAGAGAAGAGTGGGTCCAAGACTAGTATTTTAAACTTAAATAAGGGCAATTGTGAGGGCATGAAAGCAGAGCTAGCTAAAGTGAACTGGCAAATTAGGTTAAGGGATAGGTCAATAGAGTTGCAGTGGCAGACATTTAAGGGGATATTTCAAAATACACAGAATATATACATTCCAACAAGAAAGAAAAATTCCAAGGGGAGGACCCACCATCCGTGGTTAACTAAAAAAGTTAAAGATAGTATTAAACTTAAAGAAAAAGCATATAATTGCGCAAAGATGAGTGGCAGGTCAGAAGATTGGACAGAATATAAAAAACAGCAAAGAATGACTAAAAGATTAATCAGGAGAAAAAAATTAGAGTACGAGAGAAAGCTAGCTAGAAATATAAAAACAGATAGTAAGAGTTTCTATAGATATTTTAAAAAGAAAAGAGTTAACAAAGTGAGCGTTGGTCCTATAAAAAGTGAGTCTGGGGAATTAATAATGGAAAATAAGGAGATGGCAGTTGAATTGAACAGGTATTTTGCATCGGTCTTCACTATAGAGGATACAGGTAACATCCCAGAAATAGCTGTAAATCAGGAAATGGAAGGGAGGGAGGAACTCAAGAAAATTATAATCACCAGGGAAGTGGTACTGAGCAAATTGTTGGAGCTGCGGGCTGACAGGTCCCCGGGTCCTGATGGACTTCATCCTAGGGTCTTAAAAGAAGTGGCTAGTGAGATAGTTGATGCGTTGGTTTTCATTTTCCAAAATTCCCAAGATTCGGGGAAAGTTCCATTAGATTGGAAAATAGCGAATGTAACTCCTTTATTCAAAAAGGGAGGGAGACAGAAAGCAGGAAACTACAGGCCAGTTAGCTTAACATCTGTCATAGGGAAGATGTTAGAAGCTATTATTAAAGATGTTATAGCAGGGCATTTAGAAAAGTTCAAAGTAATCAGGCAGAGTCAACGTGGTTTTGTGCAAGGGAAATCATGTTTAACCAATTTATTGGAGTTCTTTGAGGAAGTAACATGTGCTGTGGATAAAGGGGAACTGGTGGATGTACTGTACTTAGATTTCCAGAAGGCTTTTGATAAGGTGCCACATCAAAGGTTATTGCGGAAAATAAAAGCTCATGATGTAGGGGGTAACATATTGGCATGGATAGAAGATTGGCTAGCTAACAGGAAACAGAGAGTAGGCATAAATGGGTCATTTTCTGATTGGCAAGATGTAACGAGTGGTGTGCCACAGGGATCAGTGCCTGGGCCTCAACTTTTTACAATTTATATAAATGACTTGGATGAAGGGACCGAAGGTATGGTTGCTAAATTTGCTGATGACACAAAAATAGGTAGGAAAGTAAATTGTGAAGAGGACATAAGGAGGCTACAAAGGGATATAGATAGGTTAAGTGAGTGGGCAAAGATCTGGCAAATGGAGTATAATGTGGGAAAATGTGAAGTTGTCCATTTTGGCAGGAAGAATAAAAAAGAAGCATATTATCTAAATGGTGAGAGATTGCAGAGCTCTGAGATGCAGAGGGATCTGGGTATCCTAGTGCATGAATCGCAAAAGGTTACTATGCAGGTACAGCAAGTAATTGGGAAAGCTAATAGAATGTTATCGTTTATTGCGAGGGGAATTGAATACAAAAAGTAGGGAGGTTATGCTTCAGTTATACGGGGCATTGGGGAGACCACATCTGGAGTACTGTGTACAGTATTGGTCTCCTTATTTAAGGAAGGATGTAAATGCATTGGAAGCAGTTCAGAGAAGGTTTACTAGACTAATACCTGGAATGGGCGGGTTGTCTTATGAGGAAAGGTTGGACAGGCTAGGCTTGTATCTGCTGGAGTTTAGAAGAGTAAGAGGTGACTTGATTGAAAGATACAAGATCCTGAGGGGTCTGGACAGGGTGGATGTGGAGAGGATGTTTCCTCTTGTGTGAGAATCTAGAACTAGCGGTCACTGTTTAAAAATAAGGGGTCACCCATTTAAGACAGAGATGAGGAGAGATTTTTTCTCACAGAGGGTGGTGAGTCTTATAGAAACATAGAAACATAGAAACTAGGAGCAGGAGTAGGCCATTCGGCCCGTCGAGCCTGCTCCGCCATTCAATACGATCATGGCTGATCATCCAAATCCAGTACCCTGTCCCTGCTTTCTCACACAGAATCCCCACAGTACAGATAGAGGCCATCTCAGCCCATCGAGCCTGCACCGACACATATCCCACCCTATCCCCGTAACCCCACGTATTTAATTCCCCCTAACATATCCCATCCTATCCCCGTAACCCCACATATTTAATCCCCCCCGAACACTAAGGGTCAATTTTATCATAGCCAAATCAACCTAACCCGCACATCTTTGGACTGTGGGAGGAAACCGGAGCACCCGGAGGAAACCCACGCAGACACGGGGAGAATGTGCAAACTCCACACAGACAGTCACCCGAGGCCAGATTCGAACCCGGGTCCCTGGCGCTGTGAGGCACCAGTGCTACCCACTATGCCACCGTGTTGCCCCATTGGAACTCTCTTCCTCAGAGGGCGGTGGAAGCAGAGTCTTTGAATATTTTGAAGGCAGAGGTAGATAGATTCTTGATAAGCAAGGGGGTGAAAGGTTATCGGGGGTAGGCGGGAATGTGGAGTAATCGGATCAGCCATGATCTTATTGAATGGAGGAGCAGGCTCGAGGGGCCGAGGGGCGGAGCGGGCTCGAGGGGCCGAGTGGCCTCCTTCTGTGCTGTAAGATTCTGTGAGAAGGGAATGAATTTGACACACCTTGCTCATCCATCTATCGATACCTACACAAGCCCCCCGGTCGCTAACTGTTTGAAGTTTTATTCTGTGAGCCTGAAGTCCAGCCCAGGGAGTCAGCATTCCATCTTGTGAGGTGCTTCCTGAGCTCTGTTCTAAACCCACTGCGTTAGTTTCTGCCTCCTTTTCTCTTTTACTGGTTTCTCCCTGTGTCCCAGTGACCTGCAGTTGTATTGTGAGTTAATGGTGCTCAGGATTCAGCTTTCCTATTGCCCGCTCGATCCTTCTATCCCTCCTTGTGCTGCACTGACGACACAAGGGTAGACTCGGTGTGAAGTGGGTCTGGCTTCGGAAACTCCCCAATTGGAGCGTATCAGGAGCCGGGAACCGTATCAGAGCCCGGGAACCGTATCAGAGCCCCGGGAAACGTATCAGAGCCAGGAACCGTATCGGAGCCAGGAACTGTATCAGAGCTCGGGAACCGTATCAGAGCCAGGAACCGTATCGGAGCCAGGAACCGTATCGGAGCCCGGGAACCGTATCAGAGCCCGGGAACCGTATCAGAGCCCCGGGAACCGTATCGGAGCCCCGGGAACCGTATCAGAGCCCGGGAACCATATCGGAGCTCGGGAACTGTATCAGAGCCCTGGAAACCGTATCAGAGCCAGGAACCGTATCAGAGCCAGGAACCGTATCAGAGCCCAGGAACTGTATCGGAGCCCAGGAACCATATCAGAGCTCGGGAACTGTATCGGAGCCCCGGGAACCGTATCAGAGCCCCGGGAACCGTATCAGAGGCAGGAACCGTATCGGAGCCGGGAAACGTATCGGAGCCAGGAACCGTATCGGAGCCCCGGGAACCGTATCGGAGCCAGGAACCGTATCGGAGCCCGGGAACCATATCGGAGCTCGGGAACTGTATCAGAGCCCTGGAAACCGTATCAGAGCCAGGAACCGTATCAGAGCCAGGAACCGTATCAGAGCCCAGGAACTGTATCGGAGCCCAGGAACCATATCAGAGCTCGGGAACTGTATCGGAGCCCCGGGAACCGTATCAGAGCCCCGGGAACCGTATCAGAGGCAGGAACCGTATCGGAGCCGGGAAACGTATCGGAGCCAGGAACCGTATCAGAGCCCCGGGAACCGTATCGGAGCCCCGGGAACCGTATCAGAGCCCGGGAACCATATCGGAGCTCGGGAACTGTATCAGAGCCCTGGAAACCGTATCAGAGCCAGGAACCGTATCAGAGCCAGGAACCGTATCAGAGCCCAGGAACTGTATCGGAGCCCAGGAACCATATCAGAGCTCGGGAACTGTATCGGAGCCCCGGGAACCGTATCAGAGCCCCGGGAACCGTATCAGAGGCAGGAACCGTATCGGAGCCGGGAAACGTATCGGAGCCAGGAACCGTATCGGAGCCCCGGGAACCGTATCGGAGCCAGGAACCGTATCGGAGCTCAGGAACCGTATCAGAGCTTGGGAACCGTATCAGAACCAGGAACTGTATCGGAGCCTCGGGAACCGTATCGGAGCCAGGAACCGTATCAGAGCCAGGAACCGTATCAGAGCCAGGAACCGTATCGGAGCCGGGAACCATATCAGAGCCCCGGGAACTGTATCGGAGCCTGTAACTGTATCGGAGCCCCGGGAACCGTAGTAGGAGCCGGGACTGTATCAGAGCCAGGAACCATATCGGAGCCCCGTGAACCGTATCAGAGCCAGGAACCGTATCAGAGCCCCGGGAACCGTATCAGAGCCTGGGAACCGTATCAGAGCCAGGAACCGTATCAGAGCCAGGGACCGTATCGGAGCCCGGGAACCGTATCAGAGCCCGGGCACCGTATCAGAGCCAGGGACCGTATCGGAGCCCCGGGAACCGTATCAGAGCCAGGAACCGTATCGGAGCCCCGGGAACCGTATCAGAGCCAGGAACCGTATCGGAGCCCCGGGAACCGTATTGGAGCCGGGAAACGTATCAGAGCCAGGAACCGTATCAGAGCCCCGGGAACTGTATCGGAGCCAGTAACCATATCGGAGCCAGGAACTGTATCGGAGCCCCTGGAACCGTATTGGAGCTGGGAAACATATCAGAGCCAGGAACCGTATCAGAGCCCCGGGAACTGTATCGGAGCCGGTAACCATATCGGAGCCAGGAACTGTATCGGAGCCCCGGGAACCGTATCAGAGCCAGGAACCGTATCGGAGCCCCGGGAACCGTATCGGACCCCCGGGAACCGTATCAGAGCCAGGAACTGTATCGGAGCCAGGAACCGTATCGGAGCCCGGGAACCGTATCGGAGCCAGGAACCGTATCAGAGCCAGGAACCGTATCAGAGCCCCGGGAACCGTATCGGAGCTCGGGAACCGTATCGGGGCCCCGGGAACCATATCGGAGCCAGGAACCGTATCAGAGCCAGGAACCGTATCAGAGCCCCGGGAACCGTATCAGAGCCAGGAACCGTATCAGAACCCAGGAACCGTATCAGTGCCAGGAACCGTATCGGAGCCAGGAACCCTATCAGAGCCAGGAACCGTATCAGAGCCCCGGGAACCGTATCAGAGCCAGGAACCGTATCAGAGCCATGAACCGTATCGGAGCCAGGAACCGTATCAGAGCCTGCAACCGTATCGGAGCCCCGGGAACCTTATCAGAGCCAGGAACCGTATCGGAGCTCGGGAACTGTATCAGAGCCAGGAACCGTATCGGAGCCCCGGGAACCGTATCGGAGCCAGGAAACGTATCAGAGACAGGAACCGTATCAGAGCCCGGGAACCGTATCAGAGCCCTGGAACCGTATCGGAGCCGGGAACCGTATCGGAGCCAGGAACCGTATCGGAGCCCCGGGAACCATATCGGAGCCCGGAACTGTATCGAAGCTTGGGAAGCGTTTCAGAGCCAGGAACTGTATCGGAGCCCCGGGAACCGTATCGGAGCCAGGAACCGTATCGGAGCCAGGAACCGTATCAGAGCCAGGAACCATATCATAGCCAGGAACCGTATCAGAGCCGGGAACCGTACCAGAGCCCCAGGAACTGTATCAGAGCTGGGAACCGTATCGGAGCCAGGAACTGTATCGGAGCCCCGGGAACCGTATCAGGAGCCGGGACCGTATCGGAGCCAGGAACCGTATCAGAGCCGGGAACCGTATCAGAGCCCTGGGAACTGTATCGGAGCCGGGAACCGTATCAGAGCCCCGTGGACCGTATCAGAGCCAGGAACCGTATCAGAGCTCGGGAACCGTATCAGAGCCCCGGCAACCGTATCGGAGCCCGGGATCCGTATCAGAGCCAGGAACTGTATCGGAGCCCCCAGGGACCGTATCAGAGCCAGGAACCGTATCAGAGCTCGGGAACCATATCGGAGCCCCGGCAGCCGTATCGGAGCCCGGGTACCGTATCAGAACCCGGGAATCGTATCGGAGCCCTGGGAACCATATCAGGAGCCAGGAAGAATATCAGAGCCCGGGAACCATATCCGGGGCCCGTAAACTGTATTGGAGCCCCGAGAACTGTATCAGGAGCCGGGAACCGTATCGGAGACCCGGGAACCGGTTCAGAGCCAGGAACCGTATCAGGAGCCGGGAACCGTATCAGAGCCAGGAACCGTATCAGAGCCAGGAACCGTATCAGAGCCCCCAAACCGTATCAGAGCCAGGAACCGTATCAGGGCCTGGAACCATATCAGAGCCCCGGGAACCGTATCAGAACCCCGGTTACCGTATCAGAGCTCGGGAACCATATCAGAACCCGGGAATCGTATCAGAGCCAGGAACCGTATCAGAGCCAGGAACCGTATCAGAGCCCCGGGAACCGTATCAGAGCCAGGAACCGTATCGGAGCCAGGAAACATATCAGGGCCAGGAACCATATCAGAGCCAGGAACCGTATCAGGGTCAGGAACCGTATCAGGGCCAGGAACTGTATCAGAGCCAGGAACCGTATCAGGGCCAGGAACCGTATCAGGGCCAGGAACCGTATCAGAGCCAGGAACCGTATCAGAACCCGGGAACCGTATCGGAGCCGGGAACCGTATCAGAGGCAGGAACCCTATCAGAACATAGAACATAGAACATAGAACAGTACAGCACAGTACAGGCCCTTCGGCCCTCAATGTTGTGCCGAGCATTGTCCGAAACCAAGATCAAGCTATCCCACTCCCTATCATTCTGGTGTGCTCCATGTGCTTATCCAATAACCGCTTGAAAGTTCCTAAAGTGTCCGACTCCACTATCACAGCAGGCAGTCCATTCCACACCCCAACCACTCTCTGAGTAAAGAATCTACCTTGGACATCCCTTCTATATCTCCCCCCATGCACCTTATAGTTATGCCCCCTTGTAACAGCTACCTCTACCCGAGGAAATAGTCTCTGAACATCCACTCTATCTATCATAGAAACATAGAAACATAGAAAATAGGTACAGGAGTAGACCATTCGGTCCTTCGAGCCTGCACTGCCATTCAATGCGTTCATGGCTGAACATGCTACCTCAGTACCCCATTCCTGCTTTCTCGCCATACCCCTTGATCCCCCTAGTTGTGAGTGTTATATCTAACTCCCTTTTGAATATATTTAGCGAACTGGCCTCAACAACCTTCTGTGGAAGAGAATTCCATAGATTCACCACTCTCTGGGTGAAGAAGTTCCTCCTCAGCTCAGTCTTAAATGGCTTCCCCTTAATCCTTAGACTGTGACCCCTGGTTCTAGTTTTCCCTAACATTGGGAACATTCTGCCCGCATCTAATTTGTCTAAACCAGTCAGGATTTTAAATGTCTCTATAAGATCCCCCCTCATTCTTCTGAACTCCAGAGGATACAAGTTCAGTTGACCCAATCTTTCTTGATATGTCAGTCCGGCCATCCCAGGAATCAATCTAGTGAACCTTCGCTGCACTCCCTCAATAGCAAGAATGTCCTTCCTTAAGTTAGGAGACCAAAACTGCGCACAATACTCCAGGTGTGGCCTCACCAAGGCCCTGTACAACTGCAGCATCACCTCCCTACTCCTGTACTCAAATCCCCTTACTATGAAGGCCATCATTCCGTTTGCTTTCTTGACTGCCTGCTGCACTTGCATTCCCACCTTCAGTGACTGATGTACCATGACGCCCAGGTCTCGTTGCACCTCCCCTTTCCCTAATCTGCCACCATTCAGGTAATAGTCCGCCTCTCTATTTTTACCACCAAAGTGGATAACCTCACATTTATCCACATTGTACTTCATCTGCCATACATTTGCCCATTCACCCAACCTGTCCAAGTCACTCTGTAGCCTCCTAGCATCCTCCTCATTGTTCACACTGCCTCCCAATTTAGTGTCATCCGCAAATTTGGAGATATTACATTTAATCCCTTCGTCCAAATCATTAATATATAATGTAAACAGCTGAGGTCCCAGCACCGAACCCTGCGGTACCCCGCTGGTCACTGCCTGCCATTCTGAAAAGTACCCATTTACTCCTACTCTTTGTTTCCTGTGTGCCAACCAGTTCTCAATCCACGTCAACACATTACCCCCAATCCCATGTGCTTTAACTTTGCTCACCAATCTCTTGTGTGGGACCTTATCGAAGGCCTTCTGAAAGTCCAAATACACCACATCTACTGGTTCCCACCTGTCCACCCTATTGGAAACATCCTCAAAAAATTCCAGAAGATTTGTCAAGCATGATTTCCCTTTCACAAATCCATGCTGACTTGGACCTATCATGTCACCACTTTCCAAATGGTCTGTTATGACATCTTTAATAATTGCTTCCATCATTTTACCCATGACCGATGTCAGGCTGACCGGTCTATAATTCCCTGCTTTCTCCCTCCCTCCTTTTTTAAAAAGAGGGGTTACATTGGCCACCCTCCACTCCATCGGAACTGATCCAGAGTCTAAGGAATGTTGGAAAATGATCGTCAATGCATCCACTATTTCCAAGGCCACCTCCTTAAGTACTCTGGGATGCAGACCATCAGGCCCCGGGGATTTTTCAGCCTTCAGTCCCATCAATTTCCCCAATACCTTTTCCCGACTAATAAGGATTTCCCTCAGCTCCTCCCTCTTACCAGATCCTCTGACCCCTTTTATTTCCGGCAGGTTGTGTGTGTCCTCCACAGTAAACACCGAACCAAAGTACTTGTTCAATTGATCTGCCATTTCCTTGTTCCCCATTACGACTTCCCCTGTTTCCGACTGCAGGGGACCTACGTTTGCTTTTACTAACCTCTTTCTTTTTACATATTTATAGAAGCTTTTGCAGTCCATTTTAATGTTCTCTGCAAGCTTCCTTTCATATTTTATTTTCCCTGCCCTAATCAAACCCTTCGTCCTCCTCTGCTGAGTTTTGAAGTTCTCCCAGTCCCCGGGTTTGCTGCTACTTCTGGCCAATCTGTATGCCACTTCCTTGCTTTTAATACTATCCCTGATTTCCCTAGTTAGCCATGGTTGAGCCACCTTCCCTTTTTTATTTTTACGCCAGACCGGGATGTACAATTGTTGTAGTTCATCCATGCGATCTCTAAATGTCTGCCATTGCCCTTCCACTGATAGCCCCTTAAATATCGCTTGCCAATTTAACCTCGCCAATTCACGCCTCATACCCTCAAAGTTGCCCTTATTTAAGTTCTGGACCATGGTCTCTGACTTAACTGTTTCCTTCTCCATCCTAATGTAGAACTCCACCATACTATGGTCACTCTTCCCCAGGGGGCCTCGTACCACAAGATTGCTGATCAGTCCTTCCTCATTACACAACACCCAGTCCAGGATGGCCTCCCCTCTAGTTGGTTCCTCAACATATTGGTTTAGGAAACCATCCCTTAAACACTCCAGGAAATCCTCCTCCACCGTATTGCTTCCAGTTTGAGTATCCCAATCTATATGCATATTAAAGTCACCCATGATAACTGCCGTGCCTTTTTTGCACGCACCTCTGATTTCCTGTTTCATACCCTCCCCCACCTCACTACTGCTGTTTGGAGGTCTGTAACGTTTTCTGCCCTTTGGTGTTCTGCAGCTCAACCCATATTGATTCCACATCCTCCAAGCTGATGTCCTTCCTAGCTATTGCATTAATCTCCTCTTTAACCAGCAATGCTACCCCACCCCCTTTTCCTTTTATTCTATCCTTTCTGAATGTTGAATACCCCTGGATGTTCAGTTCCCAGCCTTGATTGTTCTGGAGCCACGTCTCTGTAATCCCAATCACATCGTATCCGTTAACATCTATTTGCACAGTCAATTCATCCACCTTATTACGGATACTCCTTGCATTAAGACACAGAGCCTTTAGGCTTGTTTTATTAACATCCTTTGTCCTTTTAGACTTATGATTTAGTATGGCCCTTTGTGTTTCTTGCCTTTGTTTACTCGGCCTTCCCCTATTGTTTCTCACCCTTCTAACATTTGTTTCTGACTGCATATTACTTCCCCCTGTTTCGCTACATAGGTTCCCATTCCCCTGCCATATTAGTTTAAATCCTCCCGAACTGCTTTAGCAAATATTACCCCGAGGACATCCCCCTCATCATCTTATAAACCTCTATTAAGTCGCCTCTCATCCTCCTCCGCTCTAAAGAGAAAAGCCCTAACTCCCTCAATCTTTCCTCATAAGACCTCCCCCCCAAACCAGGCAGCATCCTGGTAAATCTCCTTTGCACTCTTTCCAATGCTTCCACGTCCTTCCTATAGTGAGGTGACCAGAACTGCACACAATATTCCAAATGTGGTCTCACCAAGGTCCTGTACAGTTGTAGCATAACCTCACGGTTCTTAAACTCAAACCCCTTGTTAATAAACGCTAACCCACTATAGGCCTTTTTTACTGCTCTATCCACTTGAGTGGCAACCTTCAGAGATCTGTGGATATGAACCCCCAGATCCCTCTGTTCCTCCACGTTCCTCAGAACCCTGCCATTGACCCTGTAATCCTTATTCAAATTTGCCCTACCAAAATGAATCACCTCACACTTATCAGGATTAAATTCCATCTGCCATTTTTCGGCCCAGCTCTGCATACTATCAATGTCTCTTTGCAGCCTACAACAGCCCTCCACCTCATCCACTACTCCACCAATCTTGGTGTCATCAGCAAATTTACTGATCCACCCTTCAGTCCCCTCCTCCAAGTCATTGATAAAAATCACAAACAGCAGAGGACCCAGCACCGACCCCTGTGGCACACCGCTGGTAACTGGTCTCCAGTCCGAAAATTTTCCATCCACCACCACCCTCTGCCTTCTATGAGATAGCCAGTTACTTATCCAATCGGCCAAATTTCCCTCTATCCCACAACTCCTTACTTTCTTCATGAGCCGACCATGGGGAACCTTATCAAACGCCTTACTAAAATCCATGTATACGACATCAACTGCTCTACCTTCATCTACACACTTAGTTACCTCCTCAAAGAATTCAATCAAATTTGTTAGGCAAGACTTACCCTTCACGAATCCGTGTTGACTATCCCTGATTAAGTTGCCTCTTTCCAAATGGTCATAAATCCTATCCCTCAGGACCTTTTCCATTATCTTACCAACCACCGAAGTAAGACTAACCGGCCTATAATTACCAGGGTCATTCCTATTTCCTTTCTTGAAGAGAGGAACAACATTCGCCACTCTCCAGTCCTCTGGCACCACCCCCGTGGACAGTGAGGACCCAAAGACCAAAGCCAGAGGCTCTGCAATCTCCTCCCTTGCCTCCCAAAGAATCCTAGGATATATCCCATCTGGCCCAGGGGACTTATCGACCCTCAGGTTCTTCAAAATTGCTAAAACATCTTCCCTCAGAACATCTACCTCCTCCAGCCTATCCACCTTTATCACACTCTCATCCTCAAGAAGATGGCCCCTCTCCTCGGTGAACACTGACGAAAAGTATTCATTCATCACCTCTCCTATCTCTTCTGACTCCATGCACAAGTTCCCACTACTGTCCTTGACCGGCCCTACCCTCACCCTGGTCATTCTTTTATTTCTCACATAAGAGTAAAAAGCCTTGGGGTTTTTCTTGATCCGACCCGCCAAGGACTTCTCATGCCCCCTCCTAGCTCTCCTAAGCTCTTTTTTTAGCTCATTCCTTGCTACCTTGTACCCCTCAATCGACCTAACTGAACCTTGTTTTCTCATCCTTACATACGCTTCCTTTTTCCTCTCGACTAGACATTCAACCTCTTTTGTGAACCATGGTTCTCTCACTCGGCCATTTCCTCCCTGCCTGACAGGGACATACCTATCAAGGACACGCATTAATTGCTCCATGACAAAGCTCCACTTTTCGTTTGTGCCTTTCCCTGATAGTTTCTGTTCCCATCTTATGCTCCCTAATTCTTGCCTAATCACATCATAATTACCCCTCCCCCAATTATAAACCCTGCCCTGCCGTATGGCCCTATCCCTCTCCATTGCAATAGTGAAAGTCACCGTATTGTGGTCGCTATCTCCAAAGTGGTCTCCCACATACAAATCAAACACTTGGCCCGGTTCATTACCCAGTACCAAATCCAATGTGGCCCCACCTCTTGTCGGCCTATCCACATATTGTGTCAGGAAACCCTCCTGCACACACTGTGCAAAAACTATCCCATCCGAACTGTTTGACCTATAAAGGTTCCAATCAATATTTGGAAAGTTGAAGTCACCCATGACAACTACTCTGTGACCTCCACACCTATTCATAATCTGCTTTGCAATTTCTTCCTCCACATCTCTATTACTATTTGGGGGCCTGTAGAAAACTCCTAACAACGTGACCGCTCCTTTCCTAATTCTAACTTCAGCCCATATTACCTCAGACGGCAGATCCCCCTCGAACAGCCTTTCTGCCACTGTTAAACTATCCTTGATTAACAATGCTACTCCTCCACCTTTCTTACCACCTTCCCTACTCTTACTGAAACATCTATACCCCGGAACTTCCAACAACCATTCCTGTCCCTGTTCTAACCATGTCTCCGTAATGGCCACCACATCGTAGTCCCAAGTACCAATCCACGCTCCAAGTTCTCCTACCTTATTCCGGATGCTCCTTGCATTGAAGTAGACACACTTCAAGCCATCTTCCTGTCTGCCAGAACATTCCTGCGACCTTGATACCCTCCTCAGTACCTCCCTACACTCACCACTGGCTCCTGGACTACAGCCCTTTTTCCCATCCCCCTGACAAATTAGTATCAGAGCCGGGAACCGTATCAGAGCTCGGGAACCGTATCAGAGCCAGGAACCGTATCAGAGCTTGGGAACCGTATCAGAGCTCGGGAACCATATCAGAGCCCCGGGAACCGTATCAGAGCCAGGAACCGTATCAGAGCTCGGGAACCGTATCAGAGCCAGGAACCGTATCAGAGCCCCGGGAACCGTATCAGAGCCAGGAACCGTATCAGAGCTCGGGAACCGTATCAGAGCCAGGAACCGTATCAGAGCCCGGGAACCGTATCAGAGCCAGGAACCGTATCGGAGCTCGGGAACCGTATCAGAGCCAGGAACCGTATCGGAGCCCCGGGAACCATATCAGAGCCCCGGGAACCGTATCAGAGCCCCGGGAACCGTTTCGGAGCCCAGGAACCGTAACAGAGCCAGGAACTGTATCAGAGCCCGGGAACCGTATCAGAGCCCAGGAACCGTATCGGAGGCAGGAACCGTATCGGAGGCAGGAACCGTATCAGAGGCAGGAACCGTATTGGAGCCCCGGGAACCGTATCGGAGCTCGGGAACCGTATCGGGGCCTGAGGGAAGCTGCCGCGTTTCCTACATTACAACAGTGACAACACCTCAAAAGTACTTCATTGGCTGTAAAGCGCTTTTAGACGTCCTGAGGTCGTGAAAGGCGCTATAGAAATACAAGTCTTTGTTTTGTTGAATGGAGATAAATTGATTGCAATCATTCATTAAACTAATGAATTTAGAGAATATAGATTTAGGGAGATACATCACAGCACGTGGTTTCTGCACCAGCCCAATACACACTGTTACTCTGTCAGTGGTTTCATGATCACATCTTCAAGATGCAAATTACTTTCGACTGCGGAACAGCTCAACAACAGCAGCACCAACAACAGCAGCACCAAAAGCAACACCAACAGCAAGACTAGCAACAACAGTAGCAGCTGCAATACCAGTAATAGCAACAAAAACAGCCCCAGCAACAGGAAGAGCAGTACCAAACGCAAGGAAATTCTTCACCTGTTGAGAGAGATTGAATCAGTCAGAGATAGAAACAGACACGGCAGTGAAGATGTTTCAGTCACTCTGAGATCCCAGCTGTAGATACTCTGCCACCTCATTGATTGCATGACCTCTGGTGACCTTCCCAATGTGCCTTTGTATCCTCTTCCATTGAACATGTGCCTCGGTCTCCATTCTCATTCCATGGAATAACCAAGGAATTCTGGCCTAACCCCCTCCCCCGAGTAGTGTTCCCCGACTCTCTCACTGCCAAACTGATAGAATGCCTCCATTGACCCCCCCACCCCACAACACCTTGTGTCGACCTGCCTCAGACACTTGGAGGGACACCTGCTGGCAGAGAGGCCAAAGGCACATCAGATCTCCCCAGTGTATCATTACCTGATCATCATGGGATGTACTCACCTGAGGTGATACTTTTATACCGTACCGAAGCTCATTGACAAAGTGTTCACAGTTTGCTGTTGTTAGTTTGTACTCCACTTTGTCTCCAACCTTTGCTTTAGCTTTTTTTATTATCTGCTCAACAGGTAACGGTTTCCATTTCGCGTCAGATCTGTTGTTGACACACCAGCGATCACTTCCAACTACCTCAGAGAGAGGCTCTCTTTTAACCACAGCATTTATTGTAGACCTGAACAATGCAAGGCTCAATAACACACGAAATCCCGAACTGGATCCTCCATCTAGAAAATATATTAAAGGCACGGTTTATTGAGGCTGATCGAATACGCAGGGTGGATACAGTTAAAGGGATGGAACCTGGGTTAGGTACAGTTAAAGGGATGGGTTATTCAGGCTAATAGAATACAATTAAAGGGAATGGGTTACTGAGGCTGATACGAAACCTGGGTTAGGTATAGGGTTACAGAGGCTGATAAAATACCTCCGTTAGATACAACTTACAATTCTCTGACACCGTTAACAGTAACTGTGCCAAGGTGCTTCAGAGAGGAGTGAAGTGAGCAGCAGCGGTTATAGAGCTCGGGGGACTGACCTTAGCTTTGGTCACAGAGGGTTTAAGGCAGCTTTTGAAGTTGGGGAGAGAATGTCGGGCAGTGACAGAGCTAGGGTAGAAGGAATGGTGGTGGCGAACTCCAGATTTGACCGACTGGTCCCTCAGATTTGGCCAATTTAGCCAATAAGAAGTCCAAATTTGGCTGACCTCCAAATGATTGGGGGTGAGGGGTCATGACCCCCACTGGTGGCAGGTGTGCGGGTTTAGGGAGGGAATTCCAGCGCTTGGTGCCAAAACGTCTGTCACCAACGGTGGAGCAAGGGGATCATCAGGAATCTGGGCTCAGAACGGTGCCACGCTGTCATTACACCCTCCTGCTAGTGGTGACACTACAGCACCCCCACTGGTGAAAGGTTGTAATTACAGCATGACGTTTACATAGGCAGTCTCCATTCTGAAAAATGGAACGTGGGCAGACTTCAGATTACATTTATTACCTTAATAAATTTATTCTGTCAATATAAAATGATGTTGAATCTAAGTACTAACGCCTGGCAGCTCTTACCTATTAAGTGGATGACATCTCCACCTCCGACAGAGATGGCCCAGTGTTGATAACCAGTATGGAATATTTCGATCAAATCTCCAGGCCTGGGACCAGACTGGAAACAAGACAGGTTTTACATTGGAAGTCAGGGCGGCCGTTTGAAAGTATTTATTGATAGTTCCTTGGGTTCCAACGTTGAGGTCATGGAATAACAACAACAACTTGCATTTATATAGCACTTTTATTAGTGTAAGCTGTGGCTCAGTTGGCAGAACAATCACCTCTGGGTCAGAAGGTCATGGGTTCAAGACCCACTCCAGGGAATCGAGCACACAAATCTAGGCTGACACTCCAGTGCAGTACTGAGGGAGCGCCGCACTGTGAGAGGGGCAGTACTGAGGGAGCGCCGCACTGTCGGAGGGGCAGTACTGAGGGAGCGCCGCACTGTGAGAGGGGCAGTACTGAGGGAGCGCCGCACTGTCGGAGGGGCAGTACTGAGGGAGCGCCGCACCGTCGGAGAGGCAGTACTGAGGGAGCACCGCACTGTCGGAGGGGCAGTACTGAGTGAGCGCCGCACTGTCGGAGGGGCAGTACTGAGGGAGCGCCGCACTGTCGGAATGCAGTACTGAGGGAGTGCCGCACTGTCGGAGGGGCAATACTGAGGGAGCGCCGCACTGTCGGACGGGCAGTACTGAGGGAGCGCCGCGCTGTCGGAGGGGCAGTACCGAGGGAGCGCCGCACTGTCGGAGGGGCGGTACTGAGGGAGCGCTGCACTGTCGGAGGGGTAGGACTGAGGGAGCGCCGCACTGTCGGAGGGGCAGTACTGAGGGAGCGCTGCACTCTCGGAGGGGCGGTACTGAGGGAGCGCCGCACTGTCGGAGGGGCGGTACTGAGAGAGCGCCGCACTGTCGGAGAGCCGGTACCGAGGGAGCGCCGCACTGTCGGAGGGGCAGTACTGAGGGAGCGCTGCACTGTCGGAGGGGCGGTACTGAGGGAGCGCCGCACTGTCGGAGGGGCGGTACTGAGGGAGCGCCGCACTGTCGGAGGGGCAGTACTGAGAGAGCACCGCAGTGTCGGAGGGGCAGTACTGAGGGAGCGCTGCACTGGCGGAGGGGCGGTACTGAGGGAATGCCGCACTGTCGGAGGAGCAGTACTGAGAGAGCGCCGCGCTGTCGGAGGGGCTGTACTGAGGGAGTGCCTCACTGTCGGAGGGGCAGTACTGAGGGAGCGCCGCACTGTCGGAGGGACCGCCTCACTGTCGGAGGGGCAGTACTGAGAGAGCGCCGCACTGTCGGAGGGGCAGTACTGAGGGAGCGCCGCACAGTCGGAGGGCAGGACTGAGTGAGCGCCGCACTGCCAGAGGGGCAGTACGGAGGGAGCGCCGCACTGTCGAAGGGGCAGTACTGAGGGAGCGCCGCACTGTCAAAGGGGCAGTACTGAGGCAGCGCCGCACTGTCGGAGGGGCAGTACTGAGGGAGCGCCGCACTGTCGGAGGGTCAGTACTGAGGGAGCGCCGCACTGTCGGAGGGGCGGTACTGAGGGAGCGCCGCACTGTCGGAGGGGTGGTACTGAGGGAGCGCCGCACTGTCGGAGGGGCAGTACTGAGGGAGCGCCGCACTGTCAGAGGGGCAGTACAGAGGGAGCGCCGCACTGTCGGAGGGGCGGTACTGAGGGAGCGCCACACTAAAAAAGTGCTTCCTGACATCGACCGGCTTCGGACACGACAAAGGCAAACACAGCCATGTCGACCCTGCAAAGTCCTCCTCACTAACATTTGGGACTTGGGAGAGCTGTCCCACAGACTAGTCAAGCAACAGCCTGACATAGACATACTCGCAGAATCATACCTTTCAGCCAATGTCCCAGAATCCTCCGTCACCTTCCCTGGGTTTGTCCTGTCCCACCAGCAGGACAGACCCACCAGAGGAGGCGGCACAGTGGTATACAGTTTGGAGGGAGTGGCCCTGGGAGTCCTCAACATTGACTCCGGACTCCATGAAGTCTCATGGCTTCAGGTCAAGCATGGGTAAGGAAACCTTCTGCTGATTACCACCTACCGCCCTCCCTCAGCTGATGAATCAGTACTCCTCCATGTTAAAAACCACTTGGAAGAAGCACTGAGAGTAGCAAGTACACAGAATGTACTCTGGGTGGGGGAATTCAATGTCCATCACGAAGAGTAGCTCGGTAGCACCAATACTGACCGAGCTGGCCAAGTCCTGAAGGACATAGCTGCCAGACTGGGCCTGCAGCAGGTGGTGAGAGAAGCAACAAGAGGGAAAATCCTACTTGACCTCGTCCTCACCAATCTACCTGTCGCAGATGCATCTGTCCATGACAGTATTGGTAGGAGTGACCACCTCACAGTCATTGTGGAGACGAAGACCCGTCTTCACACTGAGGACACCCTCCATCGTGTTGTGTGGCACTACCACCATGCTAAATGGAATAGACTAAGGACAGACCTACATCCTAGGGTTTTGAAAGAGGTGGCCATTGGGATAGTGGACGCATTGGTTGTCATCTTCCAATATTCTATAGATTCTGGAACGGTTCCTGCAGATTGGAGGATAGCAAATGTAACCCCGCTATTTAAGAAAGGAGGGAGAGAGAAAATGGGGAACTACAGACCTGTTAGCCTCACATCAGTAGTTGGGAAAATGCTGGAATCTATTATAAAGGATGCAATAACTGGGCACTTAGAAACTAATAGTAAGATTGGGCAGAGTCAACATGGATTTATGAAAGGGAAATCCTGTTTGACAAACCTATTGGAGTTCTTTGAGGATGTAACTAATGGAGTAGACAAAGGGGAACCAGTAGATGTGGTGTATTTGGATTTTCAGAAGGCCTTCGATAAGGTCCCACACAAGAGGTTGGTGAACAAAATTAGGGCACATGGAGTTGGGGGTAATATACTAGCATGGATTGAGAATTGGTTAACAGACAGAAAACAAAGAGTAGGAATAAACGGGTCTTTTTCAGGATGGCAGGCTGTGACTAGTGGGGTACCACAAGGATCGGTGCTTGGGCCCCAGCTATTCACAATCTATATCAATGATTTGGATGAGGGGACTAAATGTAACATTTCCAAATTTGCTGATTTTCCAAAGCTAGGTGGCAGTGTCAGTTGTGAAGAGGATGTGAAGAGGCTTCAAGGGGATCTCGACAGGCTCAGTGAGTGGGCGAGAACATGGCAGATGGAATATAATGTGGATAAATGTGAAGTTATCCACTTTGGTAGAAAAAACAGAAAGGCAGTGTATTTCCTAAATGGTGAAAGATTGGGGAATGCAGATACTCAAAGGGACCTGGGTGTCCTTGTACATGAGTCACTGAAAGTGAATGTGCAGGTGCAGCAAGCCATTAGGAAGGCAAATGGTATGCTGGCCTTCATTACAAGAGGATTTGAGTACAGGAGTAAAGAAGTCTTACTCCAATTATATAGGGCCTTGGTGAGACCACACCTGGAGTACTGTGTACAATTTTGGTCTCCTTACCTAAGGAAGGATATACTTGCCACAGAGGGAGCGCAACGAAGGTTCACGAGATTGATTCCTGGGATGGCGGGACTGTCGTATGAAAAGAGATTGAGTAAACTAGGCCTGTATTCTCTTGAATTCAGAAGAATGAGAGGGGATATCATTGAAGCATACAAAATTATTACAGGGCTTGATAGGGTGGATGCTGGGAGAATGTTTCCCTTGGCTGGGGAGTCTAGAACCAGGGGCCACAGCCTCAGGATAAAGGGTAGGCCATTCAGGACTGAGATGAGAAGAAATTTCTTCACACACAGGGTGGTGAATCTTTGGAATTCTCTACCCCAGAGGGCTGTGGAGGCTCAGTCAGTGGGTATATTCAAAACAGAAGTCGATAGATTTCTGACTAGTAAGGGCATCAAGGGATATGGGGATAGGGCCGGTGAATGGAGTTGAGGCAGAAGATCAGCCATGATCTCATTGAATGGCTGACCAGGCTCGAAGGGCCGAATGGCCGACTCCTGCTCCTATTTCTTATGTTCTTATGTTATGTTCTTATCTAGCAGCTCAAAACTGGGCATCCATGAGGCACTGTGGGCCATCAGCAGCAGCAGAATTGTATTCCACCACAATCTGTAACCTCATGGCCCAGCATATCCCTCACTCTATCATTACCATCAAGCCAGGGGACCAACCCTGGTTCAATAAGGAGTGTAGAAGAGCATGCCAGGAGCAGCACCAGGCGTACCTAAAAATGAGGTGCCAACCTGGTGAAGCTGTAACACAGGACTACATGCAGGATAAATAGCGAAAGCAGCATGCTATAGACAGGGCTAAGCGTTCCCACAATCAACAGATCAGATCAAAGCTCTGCAGTCCTGCCACATCCAGTCGTGAATAGTGGTGGAGCATTAAACAACTAACGGGAGGAGGAGGCTCCATGAACATTCCCATCCTCAATGATGGCGGAGCGAGTGCGAAAGACAAGGCTGAAGAGCACCTCCCAAACCCGCGACCTCTTCCACCTAGAAGGACAAGGGCAGCAGGCGCATGGGAACACC
The DNA here is from genome assembly GCA_030390025.1 of Squalus acanthias. Lineage (NCBI taxonomy): Eukaryota > Metazoa > Chordata > Chondrichthyes > Squaliformes > Squalidae > Squalus > Squalus acanthias. Next base: position 681,358 of record JASTWF010000075.1, on the reverse strand, counting down.
ACCACCTGCAAGTTCCCCTTCAAGTCACACTCCTGACTTGGAAATATATCGCCGTTCCTTCATCGTCGCTGGGTCAAAATCCCTCCCTAACAGCGCTGTGGGAGCACCTTCACCACACGGACTGCAGCGGTTCAAGAAGGCGGCTCACCACCACCTTCTCGAGGGCAATTAGAGCAATCATCTTAAACTCCTCGAGTAGATCACCCCTTAATCTTCTATACCCGAGGGAACACAAGGCAAGTCTGTGCAACCTGTCCTGATAATTTAACGCTTTTAGTCCCGGGTATCGTTCTGGTGAATCTGTGCTGCACCCTCTCCAAGGCCAGTCTATCCTCCCTGAGATATAAACAGAAAATGCTGGAAATGCTCAGCAGGTCAGGCAGCATCTGTGGAGAGAGAAACAGAGTCAACAATTCAGGCCGATGACCCTTTTCAGAATTGGTCTTCATGCGGTGAAGTTTCTGACGAAAGGTCATCGACCTGAATCGTTAACTGTTTCTCTCTCCTCAGACACTGCCTGACCTGCTGAGCGTTTCCAGCATTTTCTGTTTTTATCATCAGCTGAGGGAGGGCGGTAGGTGGTAATCAGCAGGAGGTTTCCTTGCCCATGTTTGACCTGAAGCCATGAGACTTCATGGGATACGGAGTCAATGTTGAGGACTCCCAGGGTCACTCCCTCCCGAATGTATACCACTGTGCCGCCACCTCTGGTGGGACAGGACATACCCAGGGATGGTGATGGAGGAGTTTGGGACATTGGCTGAAAGGTATGATTCTGTGAGTATGACAATGTCAGGCTGTTGCTTGACTAGTCTGTGGGACAGCTCTCCCAATTTTGGCACAAGTCCCCAGATGTTGGTGAGGAGGGCTTTGCAGGGTTGACTGGGCTGGGTGTGCCTTTGTCATGTCCTTAGTCGGTGCTGGTGGTCAGTCCGGTTTTATTCTGATTATTTCTCCCAGCAGTTTGGAACAACTGAGTGTCTCGCTGGGCCATTTCAGAGGGCAGTTCAGAGTCAACCACATCGCTGTGGGTCTGGAGTCACACATAGGCCAGACCGGGTAAGGGCGGCAGATTTCCTTCCCTAAAGGACATTAGTGAACCAGATGGGTTTGACGACAATCTGGTGGTAGATTTTTATTCTACATTTATTTAATTAAGTAAATTTAAATTCCCCAGCTGCCATGGTGGGATTTAAACTCATGTCTCCAGATCTGGAGTACTAATGCAGTAACATAATCACTATGCTACAGTTCCCGATCTGACAGTGCAGTGCTCGCTCAGTACTGCCCCTCCAACAGTGCGGCACTCCCTCAGTATTGCCCCTCTGACAGTGCGGCGTTCCCTCAGTACTGCCCCTCCGACAGTGCGGCGCTCCCTCAGTACCGCCCCTCCCTCAGTGCGGCGCTCCCTCAGTACCGCCCCTCCGACAGTGCGGCGCTCCCTCAGTACTGCCCCTCCGACAGTGCGGTGCTCCCTCAGTACTGACCCTCCGACAGTGCGGCGCTCCCTCAGTACTGACCCTGCAAGAATGCAGCGCTCCCTCAGTACTGCCCCTCCGACAGTGCAGCGCTCCCTCAGTACTGCCCCTCCGACAGTGCGGCGCTCCCTCAGTACCGCCCCTCCGACAGTGCGGCGCTCCCTCAGTACCGCCCCTCCCTCAGTGCGGCGCTCCCTCAGTACCGCCCCTCCGACAGTGCGGCGCTCCCTCAGTACTGCCCCTCCAACACTGCAGCGCTCCCTCAGTACTGACCCTCCGACAGTGCAGCGCTCCCTCAGTACCGCCCTACGACAGTGTGGCGCTCCCTCAGTACTGCCCCTCCAACAGTGCGGCGCTCCCTCAGTACTGCCCCTCCCACACTGCGGCGCTCCCTCAGTACCGCCCCTCCGACAGTGCTGCGCTCCCTCAGTACTGCCCTCCGACAGTGCAGCGCTCCCTCAGTACTGCACTGGGACTGTCAGCCTAGATTTTATGCTCAAGTCTCTGGAGTGGGAATTGAACCCATAACCTTCTGACTCAGGCGAGAGTGCGACCCACTGAGACACGGCTGACAATCGATTAATCTGAGTTTTAAAATTTCCAGTAACCCAGTATCTACAGCCTTTTGATGAGGGTTAGGAAGGAGAGGTCCAGATTTCGACCGCCCTTTGTGTGAAAAATGCCTCCTGATTTCACTCCAGAATGGCCTGGCATTAATTTTTAAAATGGTGCACCTTGATCTAGATTAACCCCCACCAGAGGAAATAGTTTCTCTGTATCTGCCTTATTGAATCCTTTTATCATTTTAAAGGTACTGTGTCACTGCCCCTTGCCTGCATTCCTACAGGTCTTGCACAGGAACAGGAGGAGGCCATTCAGCCCCTCGAGCCTGTTACACAGGAACAGGAGGAGGCCATTCAGCCCCCTCGAGCCTGTTACACAGGAACAGGAGGAGGCCATTCAGCCCCTCGAGCCTGTTACACAGAAACAGGAGGAGACCATTTAGCGTCTTGAGGCTGTTACACAGTAACAGGAGGAGGTCATTCAGCCCCCTCGAGCCTGTTACACAGGAACAGGCCATTAGCCCCCTCGAGCCTGTTACACAGGAACAGGAGGAGGCCATTCAGCACCTCGAGCCTGTTACACAGGAACATGAGGAGGCCATTCAGCCCCTCGAGCCTGTTACACAGGAACAGGAGGAGGCCATTCAGCCCCTCGAGCCTGTTACACAGGAACAGGAGGAGGCCATTCAGCCCCTCGAGCCTATTACACAGGAACAGGAGGAGGCCATTCAGCCCCTCGAGCCTGTTACACAGGAACAGGAGGAGGCCATTCAGCGCACGTCAACCCAAGCACCGCACCCACCCGCCCCTTCAACCACCGTCTGCCCCACCTGTGACAGAGACTGTCGGTCCCACATTGGACTCATCAGTCATCTCAGAACTAATTTTTAGTGTGGAAGCAAGTCATCCTCGGTTCCGAGGGACTGCCTGAGAAGAAGGAGAAGGAGAAGAAGATTCCACGCACCAGTCACCATGGCTTCTTCCCTGAACGAAAGGTGCCCGTTTAATGCAGGAGCCATTAGCTTGTTCCTGAAGGCACAGATTTCCCTGCGAATTTCCTTAGGAAATGCAAAGTTGTTTGGAAAAAACTGATTGTCCCTGAGATTACTGGTATGGGTGGGACTGAGGATTATGGGGATCAGACCGCTGTACCGTCACTGGTCACTGGAGGGCAGCTGTGAGCCTGGATCAGAGCAGCAGCTGATCGCAATGGTCAGGTGAGTTGAACAACAACTTGTATTTATATAGCGCCTTTAACGTAGTAAAACATCCCGAGGTGCTTCACAGGAGCGATTATCAAACAGAATTTGACACCAAACCAGATAAGGAGATATTAGGACAGGAGACCAAAAGCTTGGTCAAAGAGGTCGGTTTTAAGGAGCATCTTAAAGGAAGAGAGAGAGGCGGAGAGGTTTAGGGAGGGAATTCCAGAGCTCGGGGCCCAGGCAGCTGAAGGCACGGCCGCCAATGGTGGAGCGATGGAAATCGGGGGATGCGCAAGAGGCCAGAATTGGAGGAGCACAGAGATCTGGGAGGGTTTTAGGGCTGGAGGAGGTTACAGAGATAGGGAGGGTTGTAGGGACTGGAGGAGGTTACAGAGATAGGGAGGGTTGTAGGGGCTGGAGGAGGTTACAGAGATAGGGAGGGTTGTAGGGGCTGGAGGAGGTTACAGAGATAGGGAGGGTTGTAGGGGCTGGAGGAGGTTACAGTGATAGGGAGGGTTGTAGGGGCTGGAGGAGGTTACAGAGATAGGGAGGGTTGTGGGGCTGGAGGAGGTTACAGAGATAGGGAGGGGGCGAGGAGGCCATGGAGGGATTTGAACACCAGGATGAGAATTTTAAAATCGAGGCGTTGCCGGACTGGGAGCCAATGTAGGTCAGCGAGCACAGCGGGTGATGGGTGAACGGGCCTGGGTGCGAGTTAGGACACGGGGCAGCAGAGTTGAGGTGAATCATCCTTGTTGAAGACAAATTATCATCAGATTAGAAACTTAATTAGAAGCGGCATCAACTGAGTGAAAATCTGAGTGATTGTGTAAATATAATTACAATAAATACTGAGAAAATTAGACCTCAGCTGGAGTATTGAGTCCAATTCTGGGTGCCACACTTTAGGAAGGATGTCAAGGCCTTGGAGAGGGTGCGGAGGAGATTTACTAGAATGGTCCCAGGGATGAGGGACTACAGTTAATGTGGAGAGACTGGAGAAGCTGGGATTGTTCTCCTTAGAGCAGAGAAGGTTAAGAGGAGATTTAATAGAGGTGTTCAAAATCATCAAGGGTTTTGATGGAGTAAATAAGGAGAAAGTGTTTCCAGTGGCAGGAGGGTCGGTAACCAGAGGACACAGATTGAAGATAATCGGTAAAAGAACCAGTGGGGAGATGAAGAGAATGTTTTAACGCAGCGAGTTGTTGTGATCTGGAATGCGCTGCCTGAAAGGGCGGTGGAAGCAGATTCAATAGTAACTTTCGAAAGAGAATTGGATAAATACTTGAAAGGAGAAATGTGCAGGGCTGTGGGGAAAGAGCAGGGGGGAGTGGGACTAATTGGAGAGCTCGACCAAAGAGCCGGCACAGGCACGATGGGCCGAATGGCCTCCTTCTGTGCTGTAAGATTCTGTGAGAAGGGAATGAATTTGACACACCGTGCTCATCCATCTATCGATACCTATACAAGCCCCCCGGTCGCTAACTGTTTGAGGTTTTATTCTGTGAGCCTGAAGTCCAGCCCAGGGAGTGAGCATTCCATCTTGTGAGGTGCTTCCTGAGCTCTGTTCTAAACCCACTGCGTTAGCTTCTGCCTCCTTTTCTCTTTTACTGGTTTCTCCCTGTGACCCAGTGACCTGCAGTTGTATTGTGAGTTAATGGTGCTCAGGATTCATCTTTCCTATTGCCCGCTCGATCCTTCTATCCCTCCTTGTGCTGCACTGACGACACAAGGGTAGACTCGGTGTGAAGTGGGTCTGGCTTCGGAAACTCCCCAACTGGAGCGTATCAGGAGCCGGGAACCGTATCAGGAGCC
>JASTWF010000075.1:463345-676097 GCA_030390025.1 Squalus acanthias | reverse complement strand
TTCCCCGGGCTCCGATACGGTTCCCGAGCTCTGATACGGTTCGCGGGCTCCGGATACGGTTCCCGAGCTCTGATACGGTTCCTGGCTCTGATACGGTTCCCGAGCTCCGATACTGTTCCTGGCTCTGATACGGTTCCTGAGCTCTGATACGGTTCCTGGCTCCGATACGGTTCACGGAGCTCTGATATGGTTCCTGGCTCTGATACGGTTCCCGGGGCTCTGATACGGTTCCCAAGCTCCGATACTGTTCCTGGCTCTGATACGGTTCCTGGCTCTGATACGGTTCCTGGCTCTGATACAGTTCCCGGGCTCTGATACAATTCCCGGGCTCTGATACAGTTCCCGGGGCTCTGATACGGTTTCCTGGCTCCGATACGGTTCCTGGCTCCGATACGGTTCCCGGGGCTCTGATACAGTTCCTGGCTCTGATACGGTTCCCAGGGCTCTGATACGGTTCCCGGCTCTGATACGGTTCCCAAGCTCCGATACGGTTCCCCGGCTCCGATACGGTTCCCGGGCTCCAATACGGTTCCTGGCTCTGACACAGTTCCCGGGCTCCGATACGATTCCTGAGCTCTGATACGGTTCCTGGCTCCGATACGGTTCCCGAGCTCTGATACGGTTCCTGGCTCTGATACGGTTCCCGGGGCTCTGATACGGTTCCCAAGCTCCGATACTGTTCCTGCCTCTGACACGGTTCCTGGCTCTGATACGTTTCCCGGGCTCTGATACGGTTCCCGGGGCTCTGATACGGTTCCCAAGCTCCGATACTGTTCCAGGCTCTGATACGGTTCCCGGGCTCTGCTACGGTTCCCGTGGCTCCGATACGGTTCATGGGGCTCCGATACAGTTCCTGCCTCTGATACGGTTCTTGGCTCCGATACGGTTCCCGAGCTCTGATACGGTTCACGGACTCCGGATACGGTTCCTGACTCTGATATGGTTCCCGGGCTCTGCTATGGCTCCCGGGGCTCTGATACGGTTCCTGGGGCTCTGATACGTTTCCCGGGCTCTGATACGGTTCCCGGGGCTCTGATACGGTTCCCAAGCTCCGATACTGTTCCAGGCTCTGATACGGTCCCCGGGGCTCTGATACGGTTCCTGGCTCTGATACGGTTCCCGGGCTCTGCTACGGTTCCCGTGGCTCTGATACGGTTCCTGGCTCTGATACGGTTCCCGGGGCTCCGATACGGTTCATGGGGCTCCGATACAGTTCCTGCCTCTGATACGGTTCTTGGCTCCGATACGGTTCCCGAGCTCTGATACGGTTCACGGACTCCGGATACGGTTCCTGACTCTGATATGGTTCCCGGGCTCTGCTATGGCTCCCGGGGCTCTGATACGGTTCCTGGGGCTCTGATACGGTTCCCGGGGCACCGATACGGTTCACGGGGCTCCGATACAGTTCCTGCCTCTGATACGGTTCTTGGCTCCGATACGGTTCCCGAGCTCTGATACGGTTCGCGGGCTCCGGATACGGTTCCTGACTCTGATACGGTTCCCGGGCTCCGATACGGTTCGCGGGGCTCCGATACGGTTCCCGGGGCTCTGATACGGTTCCCGGGGCTCTGATACGGTTCGATAGGCTCCGATACGGTTCCCGGGGCTCCGATACGGTTCCCGAATCCGATACGGTTCCCCGGCTCCGCTACGGTTCCCGGGCTCCGATACGGTTCCCGGGGTTCTGATACGGTTCCTGGCTCCAGATATGGTTCCCGGGCTCCGATACGGTTCCTGGCTCTGATACGGTTCCCGGGGCTCCGATACGGTTCCTGGCTCCTGATACGGTTCCCGGGCTCCGATACGGTTCCCGGGGCTCCGATACGGTTCCCGAGCTCTGATACGGTTCGCGGGCTCCGGATACGGTTCCCGGGCTCTGATACGGTTCCCAAGCTCCGATACTGTTCCTGGCTCTGAAACGGTTCCTGGCTCTGATATGGTTCCCGGGCTCTGATACAGTTGCCGGGGCTCTGATACGGTTTCCTGGCTCCGATACGGTTCCTGGCTCCGATACGGTTCCCGGGGCTCTGATACGGTTCCTGGCTCTGATACGGTTCCCGGGGCTCTGATACGGTTCCCGGCTCTGATACGGTTCCTGGGCTCCGATACGGTTCCCAGGCTCCGATACGGTTCCCGGGCTCCGATACGGTTCCTGGCTCTGACACGGTTCCCGGGCTCCGATACGGTTCCTGGGCTCTGATACGGTTCCTGGCTCTGATACGGTTCCCGGGGCTCCGATACGGTTCCTGGCTCTGATACGGTTCCCGGGCTCTGCTACGGTTCCCGGGGATCCGATACGGTTCCCGGGGCTCCGATACAGTTCATGGGGCTCCGATACGGTTCCTGCCTCTGATACGGTTCCCGAGTTCCGATACGGTTCCTGCCTCTGATACGGTTCTTGGCTCCGATACGGTTCCCGGGGATCCGATACGGTTCCTGGGGCTCCGATACGGTTCCCGGGGCTCCGATACGGTTCACGGGGCTCCGATACGGTTCCCGGGCTCCGATACGGTTCCCCGGGCTCCGATACGGTTCCCGGGCTCCGATACAGTTCCCGGCTCCGATACGGTTCCCGGGCTCCGATATGGTTCCTGGCTCTGATACGGTTCCCGGGCTCCGATACGGTTCCTGGCTCTGATACGGTTCCCGGGGCTCCGATACGGTTCCCGGGGCTCCGATACGGTTCCTGGCTCTGATACGGTTCCCGGGCTCTGATACGGTTCCCGGGGCTCCGATACGATTCCTGGGGCTCCGATACGGTTCCTGGCTCCGATACGGTTCCTTGGCTCTGATACGGTTCCCGGGGCTCTGATACGGTTCCTGGCTCTGACACGGTTCCCGGCTCCGATACGATTCCCGAGCTCCGATACGGTTCCCGGGGCTCTGATACGGTTCCCGGGGCTCTGATACGGTTCCCGGGGCTCTGATACGGTTCCCGAGGCTCTGATACGGTTCCCGAGCTCTGATATGGTTCCCGGGGCTCTGATATGGTTCCCGGGCTCCGATACGGTTCCCGGGGCTCTGATACGGTTCCCGGGGCTCTGATATGGTTCCCGGGGCTCCGATACGGTTCCCGGGGCTCTGATACGGTTCCTGGCTCTGATACGGTTCTTGGGCTCTGATACGGTTCCTGGGCTCTGATACGGTTCCTGGCTCCGATATGGTTCCCGAGCTCTGATACGGTTCCCCTGGCTCCGATACGGTTCCCGGGCTCCGATACGGTTCCCGAGCTCTGATACGGTTCCTGGCTCCGATACGGTTTCCGGTGCTCCGATACGGTTCCTGAGCTCTGATACGGTTCCCGGGGCTCTGATACAGTTTGCGGGTTCTGATACGGTTCCCGAGCTCCGATACGGTTCCCAGGTTCTGATACGGTTCTCGGGCTCCGATACGGTTCCTGAGCTCCGATACGGTTCCCGAGCTCCGATACGGTTCCCGAGCTCCAATACGGTTCCCGGACTCCCGATACAGTTCTTGGCTCCGATACGGTTCCCGGGCCTCGATACAGTTCCTGGGGCTCTGATTCGGTTCCCGGGCTCCGATACGGTTCACGGGGCTCTGATACGGTTCTTGGCTCCGATACGGTTCCTGAGCTCCGACACGGTTCCTGGATCCGATACGGTTCCCGGGGATCCGATACGGTTCATGGGGCTCCGATACGGTTCCTGGCTCTGATACGGTTCCCGGGGCTCCGATACGGTTCCCGGCTCCTGATATGGTTCCCGGGCTCCGATACGGTTCCCGGGGCTCCGATACGGTTCCCGAGCTCTGATACGGTTCACGGGCTCCGGATACGGTTCCCGAGCTCTGATACGGTTCCTGGCTCTGATACGGTTCCTGAGCTCCGATACTGTTCCTGGCTCTGATACGGTTCCTGAGCTCTGATACGGTTCCTGGCTCCGATACGGTTCCCGAGCTCTGATACGGTTCCTGGCTCTGATACGGTTCCCGGGGCTCTGATACGGTTCCCAAGCTCCGATACTGTTCCTGGCTCTGATACGGTTCCTGGCTCTGATACGTTTCCCGGGCTCTGATACGGTTCCCGGGGCTCCGATATGGTTCCCGGGGCTCCGATACGGTTCCTGGCTCTGATACTGTTCCCGAGCTCTGATACGGTTCCTGGCTCTGATACGGTTCCCGGGCTCTGATACGGTTCCTGGGCTCTGACACGGTTGCCAGGGCTCTGATACGGTTTCCTGGCTCTGACATGGTTCCCGGGCTCCGATACAGTTCCCGGGGCTCCGATACGGTTCCTGGCTCTGATACGGTTCCCGGGCTCTGCTACGGTTCCCGGGGCTCTGATACGGTTCCTGGCTCCGATACGATTCCCGGGGCTCTGATACAGTTCCCAGGCTCCGATACGGTTCCTGGGCTCTGATACGGTTCCCGGGGCTCTGATACGGTTCCTGGTGCTCTGATACGGTTCCTGGCTCTGACACGGTTCCCAGCTCCGATACGATTCCCGAGCTCCGATACGGTTCCCGGGGCTCCGATACAGTTCCCGGGGCTCCGATACGGTTCCCGGGCATCTGATACGGTTCCCGGCTCTGATACGGTTCCTGGGGCTCTGATACGGTTCCTGGCTCTGATACCGTTCCCGGGGTTCTGATACGGTTCCCGGGCTCTGACACGGTTCCCGGGGCTCTGATATGGTTTCCTGGCTCCGATACGGTTCCTGGCTCCGATACGGTTCCCGGGGCTCCGATACGGTTCCTGGCTCTGATACGGTTCCCGGGGCTCCGATACGGTTCCCGGGGCTCCGATACGGTTCCCAAGCTCTGATACGGTTCGCGGGCTCCGGATACGTTTCCCGAGCTCTGATACGGTTCCTGGCTCTGATACGGTTCCTGGCTCTGATACGTTTCCCGGGCTCTGATACGGTTCCCGGGGCTCCAATATGGTTCCCGGGGCTCCGATACGGTTCCTGGCTCTGATACTGTTCCCGAGCTCTGATACGGTTCCTGGCTCTGATACGGTTCCCGAGCTCTGATACGGTTCCTGGCTCTGATACGGTTCCCGGGCTCTGATACGGTTCCTGGGCTCTGACACGGTTGCCAGGGCTCTGATACGGTTTCCTGGCTCTGACATGGTTCCCGGGCTCCGATACAGTTCCCGGGGCTCCGATACGGTTCCTGGCTCTGATACGGTTCCCGGGCTCTGCTACGGTTCCCGGGGCTCTGATACGGTTCCTGGCTCCGATACGATTCCCGGGGCTCTGATACAGTTCCCAGGCTCCGATACGGTTCCTGGGCTCTGATACGGTTCCCGGGGCTCTGATACGGTTCCTGGTGCTCTGATACGGTTCCTGGCTCTGACACGGTTCCCAGCTCCGATACGATTCCCGAGCTCCGATACGGTTCCCGGGGCTCCGATACAGTTCCCGGGGCTCCGATACGGTTCCCGGGCATCTGATACGGTTCCCGGCTCTGATACGGTTCCTGGGGCTCTGATACGGTTCCTGGCTCTGATACCGTTCCCGGGGTTCTGATACGGTTCCCGGGCTCTGACACGGTTCCCGGGGCTCTGATACGGTTTCCTGGCTCCGATACGGTTCCTGGCTCCGATACGGTTCCCGGGGCTCCGATACGGTTCCTGGCTCTGATACGGTTCCCGGGGCTCCGATACGGTTCCCGGGGCTCCGATACGGTTCCCAAGCTCTGATACGGTTCGCGGGCTCCGGATACGGTTCCCGAGCTCTGATACGGTTCCTGGCTCTGATACGGTTCCCGAGCTCCGATACTGTTCCTGGCTCTGATACGGTTCCTGAGCTCTGATACGGTTCCTGGCTCCGATACGGTTCCTGGCTCTGATACGGTTCCCGAGCTCCGATACTGTTCCTGGCTCTGATACGGTTCCTGAGCTCTAATACGGTTCCTGGCTCCGATACGGTTCCTGAGCTCTAATACGGTTCCTGGCTCCGATACGGTTCCCGAGCTCTGATACGGTTCCCGGCTCCGATACGGTTCCCGGGCTCCGATATGGTTCCTGGCTCTGATACGGTTCCCGGGCTCCGATACGGTTCCTGGCTCTGATACGGTTCCCGGGGCTCCGATACGGTTCCTGGCTCTGATACGGTTCCCGGGCTCTGCTACGGTTCCCGGGGCTCCGATACGGTTCCTGGGGCTCCGATACGGTTCCTGGCTCCGATACGGTTCCTTGGCTCTGATACGGTTCCCGGGGCTCTGATACGGTTCCTGGGGCTCTGATACGGTTCCTGGCTCTGACACGGTTCCCGGCTCCGATACGATTCCCGAGCTCCGATACGGTTCCCGGGGATCTGATACAGTTCCCGGGGCTCTGATACGGTTCCCGGGGCTCTGATACGGTTCCCGAGGCTCTGACACGGTTCCCGAGCTCTGATATGGTTCCCGGGACTCTGATATGGTTCCCGGGCTCCGATACGGTACCCGGGGCTCTGATACGGTTCCCGGGGCTCTGATATGGTTCCCGGGGCTCCGATACGGTTCCCGGGGCTCTGATACGGTTCCTGGCTCTGATACGGTTCTTGGGCTCTGATACGGTTCCTGGCTCTGATACGGTTCCTGGCTCCGATATGGTTCCCGAGCTCTGATACGGTTCCCCTGGCTCCGATACGGTTCCCGGGCTCCGATACGGTTCCCGAGCTCTGATACGGTTCCTGGCTCCGATACGGTTTCCGGTGCTCCGATACGGTTCCTGAGCTCTGATACGGTTCCCGGGGCTCTGATACAGTTTGCGGGTTCTGATACGGTTCCTGGCTCCGGATACGGTTCCCGAGCTCCGATACGGTTCCCGGGTTCTGATACGGTTCTCGGGCTCCGATACGGTTCCTGAGCTCCGATACGGTTCCCGAGCTCCGATACGGTTCCCGAGCTCCAATACGGTTCCCGGACTCCCGATACAGTTCTTGGCTCCGATACGGTTCCCAGGCCCCGATACAGTTCCTGGGGCTCTGATTCGGTTCCCGGGCTCCGATACAGTTCCCGGGGCTCCGATACGGTTCCTGGCTCTGATACGGTTCCCGGGCTCTGCTACGGTTCCCGGGGCTCTGATACGGTTCCTGGCTCCGATACGATTCCCGGGGCTCTGATACAGTTCCCGGGCTCCGATACGGTTCCTGGGCTCTGATACGGTTCCCGGGGCTCTGATACGGTTCCTGGTGCTCTGATACGGTTCCTGGCTCTGACACGGTTCCCAGCTCCGATACGATTCCCGAGCTCCGATACGGTTCCCGGGGCTCCGATACAGTTCCCGGGGCTCCGATACGGTTCCCGGGCATCTGATACGGTTCCCGGCTCTGATACGGTTCCTGGGGCTCTGATACGGTTCCTGGCTCTGATACGGTTCCCGGGGTTCTGATACGGTTCCCGGGCTCTGACACGGTTCCCGGGGCTCTGATACGGTTTCCTGGCTCCGATACGGTTCCTGGCTCCGATACGGTTCCCGGGGCTCCGATACGGTTCCTGGCTCTGATACGGTTCCCGGGGCTCCGATACGGTTCCCGGGGCTCCGATACGGTTCCCGAGCTCTGATACGGTTCGCGGGCTCCGGATACGGTTCCCGAGCTCTGATACGGTTCCTGGCTCTGATACGGTTCCCGAGCTCCGATACTGTTCCTGGCTCTGATACGGTTCCTGAGCTCTAATACGGTTCCTGGCTCCGATACGGTTCCTGGCTCTGATACGGTTCCCGAGCTCCGATACTGTTCCTGGCTCTGATACGGTTCCTGAGCTCTAATACGGTTCCTGGCTCCGATACGGTTCCTGAGCTCTGATACGGTTCCTGGCTCCGATACGGTTCCCGAGCTCTGATACGGTTCCCGGCTCCGATACGGTTCCCGGGCTCCGATATGGTTCCTGGCTCTGATACGGTTCCCGGGCTCCGATACGGTTCCTGGCTCTGATACGGTTCCCGGGGCTCCGATACGGTTCCTGGCTCTGATACGGTTCCCGGGCTCTGCTACGGTTCCCGGGGCTCCGATACGATTCCTGGGGCTCCGATACGGTTCCTGGCTCCGATACGGTTCCTTGGCTCTGATACGGTTCCCGGGGCTCTGATACGGTTCCTGGGGCTCTGATACGGTTCCTGGCTCTGACACGGTTCCCGGCTCCGATACGATTCCCGAGCTCCGATACGGTTCCCGGGGATCTGATACAGTTCCCGGGGCTCTGATACGGTTCCCGGGGCTCTGATACGGTTCCCGAGGCTCTGACACGGTTCCCGAGCTCTGATATGGTTCCCGGGACTCTGATATGGTTCCCGGGCTCCGATACGGTACCCGGGGCTCTGATACGGTTCCCGGGGCTCTGATATGATTCCCGGGGCTCCGATACGGTTGCCGGGGCTCTGATACGGTTCCTGGCTCTGATACGGTTCTTGGGCTCTGATACGGTTCCTGGGCTCTGATACGGTTCCTGGCTCCGATATGGTTCCCGAGCTCTGATACGGTTCCCCTGGCTCCGATACGGTTCCTGGGCTCCGATACGGTTCCCGAGCTCTGATACGGTTCCTGGCTCCGATACAGTTTCCGGTGCTCCGATACGGTTCCTGAGCTCTGATACGGTTCCCGGGGCTCTGATACAGTTTGCGGGTTCTGATATGGTTCCTGGCTCCGGATACGGTTCCCGAGCTCCGATACGGTTCCCGGGTTCTGATACGGTTCTCGGGCTCCGATACGGTTCCCGAGCTCCGATACGGTTCCCGAGCTCCGATACGGTTCCCGAGCTCCAATACGATTCCCGGACTCCCGATACAGTTCTTGGCTCCGATACGGTTCCCAGGCCCCGATACAGTTCCTGGGGCTCTGATTCGGTTCCCGGGCTCCGATACAGTTCCCGGGGCTCCGATACGGTTCCTGGCTCTGATACGGTTCCCGGGCTCTGCTACGGTTCCCGGGGCTCTGATACGGTTCCTGGCTCCGATACGATTCCCGGGGCTCTGATACAGTTCCCGGGCTCCGATACGGTTCCTGGGCTCTGATACGGTTCCCGGGGCTCTGATACGGTTCCTGGTGCTCTGATACGGTTCCTGGCTCTGACACGGTTCCCAGCTCCGATACGATTCCCGAGCTCCGATACGGTTCCCGAGCTCCAATACGATTCCCGGACTCCCGATACAGTTCTTGGCTCCGATACGGTTCCCAGGCCCCGATACAGTTCCTGGGGCTCTGATTCGGTTCCCGGGCTCCGATACAGTTCACGGGTCTCTGATACGGTTCTTGGCTCCGATACGGTTCCTGAGCTCCGACACGGTTCCCCTGGATCCGATACGGTTCCCGGGGATCCGATACGGTTCATGGGGCTCCGATACGGTTCCTGGCTCTGAAACGGTTCCCGGGGCTCCGATACGGTTCCCGGCTCCTGATACGGTTCCCGGGCTCCGATATGGTTCCCGGGGCTCCGATACGGTTCCCGAGCTCTGATACGGTTCACGGGCTCCGGATACGGTTCCCGAGCTCTGATACGGTTCCTGGCTCTGATACGGTTCCTGAGCTCCGATACTGTTCCTGGCTCTGATACGGTTCCTGAGCTCTGATACGGTTCCTGGCTCCGATACGGTTCCCGAGCTCTGATACGGTTCCTGGCTCTGATATGGTTCCCGGGGCTCTGATACGGTTCCCAAGCTCCGATACTGTTCCTGGCTCTGATACGGTTCCTGGCTCTGATACGTTTCCCGGGCTCTGATACGGTTCCCGGGGCTCCGATACGGTTCCTGGCTCTGATACTGTTCCCGAGCTCTGATACGGTTCCTGGCTCTGATACGGTTCCCGAGCTCTGATACGGTTCCTGGCTCTGATACGGTTCCCGGGGCTCTGATACGGTTCCTGGGCTCTGACACGGTTGCCAGGGCTCTGATACGGTTTCCTGGCTCTGACATGGTTCCCGGGCTCCGATACGGTTCCTGGGCTCTGATACGGTTCCTGGCTCTGATACAGTTCCCGGGGCTCCGATACGGTTCCTGGCTCTGATACGGTTCCCGGGCTCTGCTACGGTTCCCGGGGCTCTGATACGGTTCCTGGCTCCGATACGATTCCCGGGGCTCTGATACAGTTCCCGGGCTCCGATACGGTTCCTGGGCTCTGATACGGTTCCCGGGGCTCTGATACGGTTCCTGGTGCTCTGATACGGTTCCTGGCTCTGACACGGTTCCCAGCTCCGATACGATTCCCGAGCTCCGATACGGTTCCCGGGGATCCGATACGGTTCCCGGGGCTCCGATACGGTTCCCGGGCATCTGATATGGTTCCCGGCTCTGATACGGTTCCTGGGGCTCTGATACGGTTCCTGGCTCTGATACGGTTCCCGGGGCTCTGATACGGTTCCCGGGCTCTGACACGGTTCCCGGGGCTCTGATACGGTTTCCTGGCTCCGATACGGTTCCTGGCTCCGATACGGTTCCCGGGGCTCCGATACGGTTCCTGGCTCTGATACGGTTCCCGGGGCTCTGATACGGTTCCCGGGGCTCCGATACGGTTCCTGGCTCTGATACGGTTCCCGAGCTCCGATACTGTTCCTGGCTCTGATACGGTTCCTGAGCTCTAATACGATTCCCGGACTCCCGATACAGTTCTTGGCTCCGATACGGTTCCCAGGCCCCGATACAGTTCCTGGGGCTCTGATTCGGTTCCCGGGCTCCGATACAGTTCACGGGCTCTGATACGGTTCCCGGGGCTCTGATACGGTTCCTGGTGCTCTGATACGGTTCCTGGCTCTGACACGGTTCCCAGCTCCGATACGATTCCCGAGCTCCGATACGGTTCCCGGGGATCCGATACGGTTCCCGGGGCTCCGATACGGTTCCCGGGCATCTGATATGGTTCCCGGCTCTGATACGGTTCCTGGGGCTCCGATACGGTTCCTGGCTCCGATACGGTTCCCGGGGCTCCGATACGGTTCCTGGCTCTGATACGGTTCCCGGGGCTCTGATACGGTTCCCGGGGCTCCGATACGGTTCCTGGCTCTGATACGGTTCCCGAGCTCCGATACTGTTCCTGGCTCTGATACGGTTCCTGAGCTCTAATACGGTTCCTGGCTCCGATACGGTTCCTGGCTCTGATACGGTTCCCGAGCTCCGATACTGTTCCTGGCTCTGATACGGTTCCTGAGCTCTAATACGGTTCCTGGCTCCGATACAGTTCCCGAGCTCTGATACGGTTCCTGGCTCTGATACGGTTCCCGGGGCTCTGATACGGTTCCCAAGCTCCGATACTGTTCCTGGCTCTGATACGGTTCCTGGCTCTGATACGTTTCCCGGGCTCTGATACGGTTCCCGGGGCTCCAATACGGTTCCCGGGGCTCCGATACGGTTCCTGGCTCTGATACGGTTCCTGAGCTCCGATACTGTTCCTGGCTCTGATACGGTTCCTGAGCTCTGATACGGTTCCTGGCTCCGATACGGTTCCCGAGCTCTGATACGGTTCCTGGCTCTGATACGGTTCCCGGGGCTCTGATACGGTTCCCAAGCTCCGATACTGTTCCTGGCTCTGATACGGTTCCTGGCTCTGATACGTTTCCCGGGCTCTGATACGGTTCCCGGGGCTCCGATACGGTTCCCGGGGCTCCGATACGGTTCCTGGCTCTGATACTGTTCCCGAGCTCTGATACGGTTCCTGGCTCTGATACGGTTCCCGAGCTCTGATACGGTTCCTGGCTCTGATACGGTTCCCGGGGCTCTGATACGGTTCCCAAGCTCCAATACTGTTACTGGCTCTGATACGGTTCCTGGCTCTGATACGGTTCCTGGCTCTGATACGTTTCCCGGGCTCTGATACGGTTCCCGGGGCTCTGATACGGTTCCCAAGCTCCGATACTGTTCCTGGCTCTGATACGGTTCCCGGGGCTCTGATACGGTTCCTGGCTCTGATACGGTTCCCGGGCTCTGCTACGGTTCCCGGGGCTCTGATACGGTTCCTGCCTCTGATACGGTTCCTGGCTCCGATACGGTTCCCGGGGCTCCGATACGGTTCCCGGGGCTCTGATATGGTTCCCGGGCTCTGACACGGTTCCCGGGGCTCTGATACGGATTCCTGGCTCCGATACGGTTCCTGGCTCCGATACGGTTCCCGGGGCTCTGATACGGTTCCTGGCTCTGATACGGTTCCCGGGGCTCTGATACGGTTCCCGGCTCTGATACGGTTCCTGGGCTCTGATACGGTTCCTGGGCTCCGATACGGTTCCCAGGCTCTGATACGGTTCCCGGGCTCCGATACGGTTCGCGGGGCTCCGATACGGTTCCCGGGGCTCTGATACGGTTCCCGGGGCTCCGATATGGTTCCTGGCTCTGATACGGTTCCCAGGGCTCCGATATGGTTCCTGGCTCTGATACGGTTCCCGGCACTCTGATACGGTTCCCGGGCTCCGATACGGTTCCTGACTCTGATTCGTTTCCCGGCTCCTGATACGCTCCAGTTGTGGAGTTTCCGAAGCCAGACCAACTTCACACCGAGTCTGCCCTTGTGCCGTCAGTGCAGCACAAGGAGGGATAGAAGGATCGAGTGGGCAATAGGAAAGATGAATCCTGAGCACCATTAACTCATAATACAACTGCAGGTGACTGGGACACAGGGAGAAACCAGTAAAAGAGAAAAGGAGGCAGAAGCTAACGCAGTGGGTTTAGAACAGAGCTCAGGAAGCACCTCACAAGATGGAATGCTGACTCCCTGGGCTGGACTTCAGGCTCACAGAATAAAACCTCAAACAGTTAGCTACCGGGGGGCTTGTGTAGGTATCGATAGATGGATGAGCAAGGTGTGTCAAATTCATTCCCTTCTCACAGAATCTTACAGCACAGAAGGAGGCCATTCGGCCCATCGTGCCTGTGCCGGCTCTTTGAAAGAGCTCTACACTCAGTTGATGCTGCTTCTAATTAAGTTTCTAATCTGATAATTTGTCTTCAACAAGGATGATTCACCTCAACTCTGCTGCCCCGTGTCCTAACTCACACCGAGTCCCGTTCACCCATCACCTCCTGTGCTCGCTGACCTACATTGGCTCCCAGTCCGGCAACGCCTCGATTTTAAAATTCTCATCCTGGTGTTCAAATCCCTGCATGGCCTCCTTGCCCCCTCCCCATCTCTGTAACCTCCTCCAGCCCTACAACCCTCCCTATCTCTGTAACCTCCTCCAGCCCTACAACCCTCCCTATCTCTGTAACCTCCTCCAGCCCCTAGAGCACTCCATATCACTGTAACCTCCTCCAGCCCCACAATCCTCCCTATCTCTGTAACCTCCTCCAGCCCCTAGAACCCTCCCTATCTCTGTAACCTCCTCCAGCCCCCTACACCCCTCCCTATCACTGTAACCTCCTCCAGCCCTACAACCCTCCCTATCACTGTAACCTCCTCCAGCCCTACAACCCTCCCTATCTCTGTAACCTCCTCCAGCCCCTACAACCCTCCCTATCTCTGTAACCTCCTCCAGCCCTACAACCCTCCCTATCTCTGTAACCTCCTCCAGCCCCTACTACCCTCCCTATCTCTGTAACCTCCTCCAGCCCCTACAACCCTCCCTATCTCTGTAACCTCCTCCAGCCCCTACAACCCTCCCTATCTCTGTAACCTCCTCCAGCCCCTACAACCCTCCCTATCTCTGTAACCTCCTCCAGCCCCTACAACCCTCCCTATCTCTGTAACCTCCTCCAGCCCCTACAACCCTCCCTATCTCTGTAACCTCCTCCAGCCCCACAACCCTCCCTATCTCTGTAACCTCCTCCAGCCCCTACAACCCTCCCTATCTCTGTAACCTCCTCCAGCCCCACAACCCTCCCTATCTCTGTAACCTCCTCCAGCCCCACAACCCTCCCTATCTCTGTAACCTCCTCCAGCCCCACAACCCTCCCTATCTCTGTAACCTCCTCCAGCCCCACAACCCTCCCTATCTCTGTAACCTCCTCCAGCCCCACAACCCTCCCTATCTCTGTAACCTCCTCCAGCCCCACAACCCTCCCTATCTCTGTAACCTCCTCCAGTCCCGACAACCCCCCCGAGATCTCTGCGCTCCTCTAATTCTGGCCTCTTGAGCATCCCCCGATTTCCTTCGCTCCACCATTGGCGGCCGTGCCTTCAGCTGCCTGGGCCCCGAGCTCTGGAACTCCCTCCCTAAAAACGCCTCGGGATGTTTTACTACGTTAAAGGCGCTATATAAATACAAGTTGTTGTTGTTAACTCACCTGACCATTGCGATCAGCTGCTGCTCTGATCCAGGCTCACAGCTGCCCTCCAGTGACCAGTGACGGTACAGCGGTCTGATCCCCATAATCCTCAGTCCACCCATACCAGTAATCTCAGGGACAATCAGTTTTTTCCAAACAACTTTGCATTTCCTAAGGAAATTCCCTGGGAAATCTGTGCCTTCAACAACAAGCTAATGGCTCCTACATTAAACGAGCACCTTTCGTTCAGGGAAGAAGCCATGGTG
Source organism: Squalus acanthias (assembly GCA_030390025.1). Classification (NCBI taxonomy): domain Eukaryota; kingdom Metazoa; phylum Chordata; class Chondrichthyes; order Squaliformes; family Squalidae; genus Squalus; species Squalus acanthias. Next base: position 661,704 of record JASTWF010000075.1, on the reverse strand, counting down.
ACTGGTGCGTGGAATAGGGAACAACTCACACAGGCGTTGGTGAGATGTTGATCTGTAGTCAGGATTGAGGTGTCCTGTGGGTGAAGTCTAGGGGACTCCGAACTCCATCTACCCCCGTCGTCTCCCTCCCCTCGGGGTGATGCACATTCCTGTGGTCCCAAGGCACAACCAAGTCCGTCCTCATTGTATCCTTCACTTTGAGAAGGAAGAACTCCAAATTCTACAGCACCTTCCACCATCTCAGGACCCACAAAGCGCTTTACAGTCAATGAAGTACTTTTGAAGTGTAGTCACTGTTGTAATGTAGGAAACGAGGCAGCTAATTTGTGCACAGCAAGATCCCAGAAACAGCAATGAGATAATGACCAGATCATCTGTTTTTAGTGTTGGTTGAGGGATAAATATTGGCCCAGAACACTGGGAAGAACTCCCCAACTCTTCTTCAAAATAGTGCCGTGGGCTTCACATCCACCCCAGAGGGAAAACAGGGCCTCCATTCCCCGACTCTCCCCCTCATTCCCCGACTCTCCCCCTCATTCCCTGACTCCCCCCTCGCTCCATAAACCCTCCCACTCCGTAACCCGCACTCACTGCTCCCCCATTAACACACCCAATCACAGGGCTCCCCTGCATTAACATAGCCAATCACAAGGCTCCTCCTCCATTAACACACCCAATCACAAGGCTCCTCCTCCATTAACACACCCAATCACAGGGCTCCTCTGCATTAACATACCCAATCATAAAGCTCCTCCCACATTAACACAGCCAATCACAAGGTTCCTCCCCTATTAACACACCCAATCACAGGGCACTGCCCCCATTAGCACAGCCAATCACAGTGCACTGCCCCCATTAGCACAGCCAATCACAGGGCTCCTCTCCATTAACACAATCAACCACAGGGCTCCTCCCCCATTAACAGCCAATCACAGGGCTCCTCCCCAATTAACAGCCAATCCCAGGGCACCGCCCCATTACCACAGCCAATCAGCGCTCCTCCCCCATTAACACAGCCAATCCCAGGGCACCGCCCCCATTAACACAGCCAATCTAAGGGCTCCTCCCCCTTTAACACAGCCAACCACAGGGCACCGCTCCCATTAACACAGCCAATCACAGGGCTCCTCCCCCTTTAACACAGCCAATCCCAGGGCACTGCCCCCATTAACACAGCCAATCACAGATCTCCTCCCTCAATACCGCCAATCGCAGAGGCTCTCCGCGACTCCCTGGCTCTCTAACCACCTGCCGCAGGCCCAATCTGGCAGCTGTTTCATTCAGGACTCGGCCAGCTCGGTCAGTATTGGTGCTACCGAGCCACTCTTGGTGATGGACGTTGAAGTCCCCCACCCAGAGTACATTCTGTACCCTTGCTACCCTCAGTGCTTCTTCCAAGTGGTGCCCAACATGGAGGAGTACTGATTCATCAGCTGAGGGAGGTTGGTAGGTGGTAATCAGCAGGTGGTTTCCTTGCCCATGTTTGATCTGATGCCATGAGACATCATGGAGTCCGGAGTCAATGTTGAGGACTCCCAGGGCCACTTCCTCCCAACTGTATACCACTGTGCCGCCACCTCTGATGGGTCTGTCCTGCCGGTGGGACAGAACATACCCAGGGATGGTGATGGAGGAGTTCGGGACATTGGCTGAAAGGTATGATTCTGTGAGCATGACTATGTCAGGCTGTTGCTCGACTAGTCTGTGGGACAGCTCTCCCATTTTTGGCACAAGTCCCCTTATGTTAGTGAGGAGGACTTTGCAGGGTCGACTGGGCTGGGTGTGCTGTGTCTGAATCCGGTGCCTAGGTCGATGCCGGCTGGTCCGTCCGGTTTTATTCTTATTATTGTTTTTCGTAGCGGTTTGATACAACTGAGTGTCTCGCTGGGCCATTTCAGAGGGCAGTTAAGAGTCAACCACATTGCTGTGGGTCTGGAGTCACATATAGGCCAGACCGGGTCAGGGCAGCAGATTCCCTTCCCTAATGGATAAAAGAACCACATGGGCTTTTACAACAATACGGTAGTTTCATGGCCAACAGTACTGATACTGGCTTCTATTTATTCCAGATTTATTTAATTAACTGAAATTAAATTCCCCAGCTGCTGTGGTGGGATTTAAATTCCTGATCATTAGTCCAGGCCTCTGGATTACTAGTCCAGTAACATAACCACTATGCTGCTGTTCCCTAATTGGGGCTTGGGCTTGGGAACACTCTCAGTGCAGAAGATTCAACAGCGAGCACCTGGAGGGTGATCGAGGAAGAACTGTAGAAGGAAGGTGGAACAGGACGTCACAACTTCTACCCAAGGAACACCGGAGTAATATAATTCTCAACTGTACCTTGTAAACTTCTGCTCAAATACTGTAATGTATTAAGTCTTACTTGTATCACTATTCCCAATACGGCACCAGCTTCTGACAATTGGAGATATTGGGACAGGCGACCAAAAGCTGGTCAGAGGCAGGTTTTAAGGAGCATCTTAAAAGTGGAGAGAGAGGCGGAGAGATCTGCTCATTGTCACATTGCTGTTTGTGGGAGCTTGCTGTGCGCGATATGGCTGCTGCGTTTCCCACATTCACTTTAAAAGTACTTCATTCGCTGTGAAGCGCTTTGGGACGTCCTGAGTTGGTGAAAGGCCCGGTATAAGTAAGTTCTTTTTACTTATTACCCCATCTGTGTTACCCAGTCCTGTTAATAAAGTCTTGAGAAACAATTTGTTGTCGTCAGCTTGATTACCTGCTGTTCGAAACCAAAAGACTCCGATCATTAGAGTCAACATTGATGGGCTCTGTCACAGAACAACAATGTTACTGCCTGCTGTGTTACTTCTAAATCTACATAGAATTTTACAGCACAGACAGGCCATTCGGCCCAACAGGTCAGGGCCGGTGTTTCTGCTCCACACGAGCCTCCTCCCACCCTGCTTCATCTCACACTATCAGCATAACCTTATATTCTATTATAAGTAACTGTCATAGAGTCATAACGGCACAGAAGGAGGCCATTCGGCCCATCGTGTCCGTGCCGGCTCTCTGTACAACAATCCAGTCAGTCCCATTCCCCCGCTCTATCCCCGTAGTGTGAGCGTGACCATGGTCCACGATCCCTCCTCATCCTTCTCGACCCGGCTTCTCCTCCCGCTCCCGCACTGTTAACTCTGGAGTCCCCCAAGGATTTATCCTTGGCCCCCGCCTATTTCTCGTCTACATGCTGCCCCTCGGCGACATCATCCGAAAATACGTCAGGTTCCACATGTACGCTGACGACACCCAGCTCTACCTCACCACCGCCTCTCACGACAGGGAGATGGCCTTGTCTGTGATTGACACGATGGGAGTAGAGGGGCCACGTGAGATGGCAAGGTCGAGGGGGAGGCCGTGAAAATGGGTAGGGGAGTTAATATGGAGGGAGAGATTAAGGGAGGATAGAAGGGCAGTGAGCTCAGAGGAGAGAGGTCCTGATGAATTGAGATGGTGGTTTGAAATCACCGAGGATGAGAAGTCGCTCGGTGCAGAGGCTTGGTGATAAAGGCCACACTGCCAATATGACGGTCTGGGCGGGGCAAGTGGTGGACGGTATAGCCAGGCGGGGAGGCTTCATTAAGGGGAAGATTAAATCACCCCTCAGTCAAGTTTCCGACAAGGCCATGATGTCAAGGCAATAAACTCATGGTTGGCAAGGGTCTTGTTCACAAATAACAGACATTCTGGAGGGAGATGCGGAGAGAGGCGGTGATAGCTGATCTGCTGGCACAGTCCACAGGGTCAGTGCTGGGAGGGGCGAATGGGACAGGAAGGAGATTGGCAAGATTAGCCCCCAGCGGGTGGCTGGGCGGGAAGGTGTGTGAGAGAGTAGTATAGGGCAGCTGGGGTTGCTGCTCGTAAGGTGCCAGCGACGAGTGCCTTGATGGGCCCTTCGGAGCATGCCAAGAGAGGCACAGAGGGAAGCTGTAGGCTTATTCAAGAGGGAGTCAAGCCTGGAACGGTGGCAGGAGAGGAGAAACGTCGATGAGTGGTGACGGGTTGGGGTAGAGATTTGGTGGAGGGAGGGTATCTGAGAGGGGAGAAATGAAAGAAGGCATGATGACAGGAGAGGGGCCTAGGAGGGGTAAAGAGAAAGGAAGAAAAAAACAGGGAAAAACAAGGAAATCAAAGTGATGGGCTCGGGTCTTGAGCAGCAGCCAAATCGTGCACATGAATGGACACAGAGACACTCAAGTTACATAGGCGTGGTTACATAGCAAGATTAGGGTAGATATGTCCTGGTAATAAATGGGGAAGAGAGAGGAGACAGTAGGAGGGAGTCCAAAGTTAAAGTCAGAGGTCCCGTGGTGGGATAAAGTTGACGTAGATAAGGTGGAGTCAGCATGGAGCATCGACGAACTGATGTCCAGGTTTGGAGACAGGAGTGGAGGGCGAGTGAAGCCTGAAGATATTTGATGGTTAGAGTATCGGAGAGGCACTGCTGGAGGTATTTCTGTGGAATGAAGAGCCAGGAGGTGTGCAGAATCGATCGTGGAGCAGAAAAAACGCTGGCGAAGTTGGAGGTCACGACAAGATCCAGAAATGGCGGAGAAATGGACTTCGGAGCAGGAGAGTGAGTTTCTGGCCAGGAAGCACACTAGCAAAATAAAGCTGAAAAACCAGTAGGACAGTCATCATCTCAGCAGACAACAGTAGCAGAGGGGGATGGGCTGTAAACTAGACAAAGTTACCTTCAAACTGAAGCGACTGAATAGAAGATCAGAGTCACAGCAGCTGAGTCTTACAGTGCAGTCCAGTGTAGTCGAGTGAAAGGCGCTATATAAATGCAAGTTCTTTCTTTCTCATCACACCTGTAAGATGGAGTTGCTGTTGTCAGACAAGAGGAGCCACCAGCAGGCCCGGAATGTCACCCGGCGTTAACCTGGCCAGGGAAGAAGAATGACTGATGTGCTGTTTGGACAAAGGCTCTGACGCAAGAGCCTGTTTTATCCGAGACACATCGAAACTGAAATAAACCATAAACATGTTCATAGCTGATATGTCAATTTAAGCAACACATATTTATATATATACGTCCGGTCAAGGATCAGTGCACAGAGCACGCAATACAGTAGCCGAGGACTTTTAAAAGAAAGCCACATCATTTCTCGATTCCAGTCCGCAAGTGTCCTGAAACTCCGAGGGAGAGAGACCGTTTACTGCCGTCTAGCTCTTGATCTCAGTTCAGAATCACAAACCGAAAATGGGTAATCAAAATGTAAGTTTGTTCTAAGATGTTTAAACCTCCACTCGGGTGTGTCTAACAGGTTTCCTGTGAACGATGGCTGCTCCATATTGGCCCCGGGTGTTTAACTCTATAAATGGTAGCGCTACCATTCCTCGAGTGTAGAAGATTAAGGGGTGATCTGAGCGAGGTGTTGAAGATGATTAAAGGATTCGATAGGGTCGATAGAGAGAAACTATTTCCTCTGGTGGGGGGAGTCCAGAACAAGGGGGCAGAACCTTAAAATTAGAGCCAGGCCGTTCAGGGGTGATGTCAGGAAGCACTTCTTCACACAAAGGGTGGCGGAAATCTGGAACTCTCTCCCCCAAAAAGCTGTTGAGCCTGGGTCTGGAATTCCCTCCCTAAACCTCTCCGCCTCACTCTCCTCCTTTTAGACGCTCCTTAAAACCTTCCTCTTTCACCAAATTTTTGGTCACCTGTCCTAATATCTCCTTATGTAGCTCGGTGTCAGATTTTGTCTGATTTACGCTCCTGTGAAGCGCCTTTGGGATGTTTTACTACGTTAAAGGTGCTGTATAACATCGAAACATAGAAAAATAGGAGCAGGAGTCGGCCATTCGAGCCTGCTCCGCCATTCAATATGATCATGGCTGATCCTCTATCTCAATACCATATTCCCGCTCTCTCCCCATACCCCTCGATGCCTTTTGTGTCTAGAAATCTATCTATCTCCTTCTTAAATATATTCAGTGACTTGGCCTCCACAGCCTTCTGTGGTAGAGAATTCCACAGGTTCACCACCCTCTGAGTGAAGAAATTTCTCCTCATCTCAGTCCTAAATGTCCTACCCCGTATCCTGAGACTGTGACCCCTCGTTCTAGACCTCCCTGCCAGGGGAAACATCCTCCCTGCTTCCAATCTGTCTAGCCCTGTCACAATTTTATACCTTTCAATGAGATCCCCTCTCATTCTTCTAAACTCTAGTGAATACAGGCCTAGTCGACCCAATCTCTCCTCATACGACAGTCCTGCCATCCCAGGAATCAGTCTGGTGAACCTTCGCTGTACTCCCTCTATGGCAAGTATATCCTTTCTTAGGTAAGGAGACCAAAACTGCACACACTACTCCAGGTGTGGTCTCACCAAGGCCCTGTATAACTGTAGTAAGACATCCTTGCTCCTGTACTCAAATCCTCTTGCAATGAAGGCCAACATACAATTTGCCTTCCTAACTGCTTGCTGCACCTGCATGTTTGCTTTCAGTGACTGGTGTACAAGGACACCCAGGTCCCTTTGTACATCAGCATTTCCCAATCTATCACCATTTAAATAATACTCTACCTTTCTGTTTTTCTTACCGAAGTGGATAACTTCACATTTATCCACGTTATACTGCATCTGCCATGTATTTGCCCACTCACTCAATTTGTCTAAATTGCCTTGAAGCCTCTTTGCATCCTCCTCACAACTCACAATCTCACCTAGTTTTGTGTCATCAGCAAACTTGGAAATATTACATTTGGTTCCCTCATCCTAATCATTGATATATATTGTGAATAGCTGGGGCCCAAGCACTGACCGCTGTGGTACCCCACTAGTCACCGCCTGCCAACCCGAAAAAGACCCATTTATTCCTACTCTCTGTTTCCTGTCTGTTAACCAATTTTCAATCAATGCCAGTATATTACCCCCAATCCCATGTGCATTAATTTTGCACACTAACCTCTTATGTGGGACTTTATCAAAGGCCTTCTGAAAATCCAAATACACCACATCCACTGATTCTCCCTTATCTATTCTATCAGTTACATCCTCAAAAAATTCCAGTAGGTTTGTCAAACACGATTTCCCTTTCATAAATCCATGTTGACTTTGTCTAATCCCGTTGATATTTTCTAAGTGTTCTGTTATCACATCCTTTATAATACTCTAGCATTTTCCCTACTACTGATATTAGGCTAACTGGTCTGTAATTCCCTGTTTTCTCTCTCCCTCCTTTTTTAAATAGTGGGGTTACATTTGCCACCCTCCAATCTGCAGGAACTGTTCCATAATCTATAGAATTTTGGAAGATGACAACCAATGCATCCACTATTTCCATGGCTACCTCTTTTAGTACTCTGGGATGCAGATTATCAGGCCCTGGGGATTTATCAGCTTTCAGTCCCATTAATTTCTCCAGCATTATTTTTTTTACTAATACTAATTTCCTTTAATTCCTCCTTCTCACTCGACCCTTGGTTCCCTAGCATTTCTGGGAAGTTATTTGTGTCCTCTTCCGTGAAGATAGAACCAAAATATTTGTTTAATTGCTCTGCCATTTACTTGTTCCCCATTATAAATTCTCAAGTTTCTGACTGTAAGGGACCTACATTTATCTTCACTAATCTTTTTCTTTTTACATACTTGTAGAAGCTTTAGTCTCATATTCTATTCTTCCCTCTTAATCAATCTCTTGGTCCTTTTTTGCTGAACTCTAAACTGCTCCCAAACCTCAGGCTTGCTACTTTTTCTGGCAACTTTAAGTCTCCTCTTTGGATCTAATACTATCCTTAATTTCTTTTGTTAGCCATGGTTGGGCCGCTTTTACTTTTGTGTTTTTGCGCCAGAAAGGAATGTATAACTGTTGCAATTCATGCATTCGTTCCTTAAATGTTAGCCATTGCCTATCCACCGTCATGCCTTTTAATGAAGCTCCCCAATCTATCATAGCTAACTCACTCTTCATACCATCATAGTTTCCTTTGTAACTCTCTCCCTCCCTGATGTCTCACAATGTCTGCAGCTCAGACTCCAGCTCCTCAACTCGGAGCCGAAGTTCCTCGAGCCGCAGACACTCACCGCAGATATAGTCGCCCTGGACAAAAATGTTCACAAGCTCCCACATATTGCAGCAGCAACACATCTCCTGCTCTCCCATTATTTAATTGATTTACTTAATTAGTTTAGTGTTAATCAAATACAAGTTGTTGTTGTTATTCCATGGCCTAAACGCTAGAACCCAAGGAACTATCAATAAATACTTTCAAACGGCCGCGCTGACTTCTAATGTAAAACCTGTCTTGTTTCCAGTCATGCCCTCGTCCCGAGCCTGGAGATTTGATCGAAATATTCCGAAATCGTTATCAACACTGGGCCATCTATGTCGGAAATGAACATGTCATCCACTTAACTTCAGGTAAGAGCTGCCAGGCGTTAGTATAAAAGGACGTTGAATCTAAGTACTGACAGAACAAAGGTATCAATCTGAAGTCTGCCCACGTTCCATTATTCACAATGGAGACTGCCTATGTAAACGTCACGCTGTAATTGACAAAGTCCCACGTGGGAGACTGGTCAAGAAGGCAAGAGCCCATGGGATCCAGGGAAATTTGGCACATTGGATCCAAAATTGGCTTAGTGGCAGGAGGCAGAGGGTGATGGTCGAAGGTTGTTTTGGTGAATGGAAGCCTGTGTCCAGTGGTGTACCGCAGGGATCGCTGCTGGGTCCTTTGCTGTTTGTAGTGTACATTAATGATTTAGAGATGAATGTAGGAGGTATGATCAGTAAGTTCGCAGATGACACGAAAATTGGTGGAGTGGTAAATAGCGAGGAGGGGAGCCTCAGGCTACAGGACGATATAGACGGGTTAGTCAGATGGGCAGAACAGTGGCAAATGGAATTTAACCCTGAAAAGTGTGAGGTGATGCATTTTGGGAGGACTAACAAGGCAAGGGAATACACAATGAATGGTAGGACCCTAGGAAGGACAGAGGATCAGAGGGACCTTGGTGTGCATGTACATAGATCCCTGAAGGCAGCAGGACAGGTAGATAAGGTGGTTAAAAAGGCATATGGGATACTTGCCTTCATTAGCCAAGGCATAGAATATAAGAGCAGGGAGGTTATGATGGAGCTGTACAAAACGCTAGTTAGGCCACAGCTGGAATACTGTGTGCAGTTCTGGTCGCCACACTATAGGAAGGATGTGATGGCATTGGAGAGGGTGCAGAGGAGATTCACCAGGATGTTACCTGGGCTGCAGCGCTTCAGCTATGAAGAGAGACTGGACAGGCTGGGGGGACCTGATTGAGGTGTACAAAATTATGAGGGGCATAGATAGGGTAGATAGAAAGGAACTTTTCCCCTTAGTAGAGGGGTCAATAACAAGGGGGCATAGTTTCAAAGTAAGGGGCAGGAGGTTTAGAGGGGATTTGAGGAAAAACTTTTTCACCCAGAGGTTGGTTGGAATCTGGAACTCACTGCCTGAAAGGGTGGTAGAGGCAGGAACCCTCACAACATTCAAGAAGCATTTAGATGAGCACTTGAAACGCAATAGCATACAAGGCTACGGACCAAGTGCTGGAAAATGGGATTAGAATAGACAGGGCTTGATGGCCGGCGCGGACACGATGGGCCGAAGGGCCTCTTTCTGTGCTGTATAACTCGATGACTCCCGCCCCTCCGACAGTGCGGCGCTCCCTCAGTACCGCCCCTCCGACAGTGCGGCGCTCCCTCAGTACCGCCCCTCCGACAGTGCGGCGCTCCCTCAGTACCGCCCCTCCGACAGTGCGGCGCTCCCTCAGTACCGCCCCTCCGACGGTGCGGCGCTTCCTCAGTACCGCCCCTCCGACAGTGCGGCGCTCCCTCAGTACTGACCCTCCGACAGTGCGGCACTCCCTCAGTACTGCCCCTCTCTCGGGCTGTGGCGGGAGATTTGAATGCTGAGCTCGAGGGCCGGTGGTTGGTCCCGGAGCTGGAGCCGCCGCCGCGCAGGCGCCAACACGCTATCACGCCTGCGCAATCCCGCCGCCCCGGGCTCTAATGCGCAGGCGCCAACCGCCTGGCCGGCAGCACGCGTCCGCCCCCTCATCAGCACCGCTAGTCAGGTTTGTCGATCGCCCCGCCCCACCCCACCCCACTAACTAACCTGGAACCATTTCTGGGATCTCCGCCTGTCAAAGGGCGAGGAAGCCGTCGGCCCCGGTGAGGTGATTTAACCAACATGGCGGCGGATCAGCCCGGAGTGGTGTGAGCACGTGACCCCGGGCAGGAGTCTCGCCCCCCTCCCATTGAGACAGCCAATCACAGGGCTTCTACCCCCTCAATACAGCCAATCACAGGGCTTTTTCTCCCCACAATACTGCCAATCGAAGGGCTCCGCCTCCTCCCTCATTGAGGCAGCCAATCACAGGGCTTCTCTCTCCAATACAGCCAATCACATGGCGCCTCTTCCCCATTACAGCCAATCCCAGGGCTCCTCCCTCCAATACCAACAATCACAGGGCTCCTACTCCCTCCATTACAGACAATCACAGAGCTACTCCCTCCAATACAGACAATCACAGGGCTACGCCCTCCAATACAGACAATCACATGGCTACTCCCTCCAATACAGACAATCACATGGCTACTCCCTCCAATACAGACAATCACAGAGCTACTCCCTCCATTACAGACAATCACAGAGCTACTCCCTCCAATACAGACAATCACAGAGCTACTCCCTCCATTACAGACAATCACAGAGCTACTCCCTCCAATACAGACAATCACATGGCTACTCCCTCCAATACAGACAATCACATGGCTACTCCCTCCAATACAGACAATCACAGGGCTACTCCCTCCAATACAGACAATCACAGAGCTACTCCCTCCAATACAGACAATCACAGGGCTACTCCCTCAATACAGCCAATCTCATGGCTACTCCCTCAATACAGCCAATCTCATGGCTACTCCCTCCAATACAGCCAATCACAGGACTCCTCCCCAATACAGCCAATCCCAGGGCTCCCCCTCCCCAATACAGCCTTTTGAAAGTTACTATTGGATCTGCAGACCAAACGCAGATTGGGTGACCGCTTTGCGGAACACCTCCGTTCAGTCCGTAAGGGTGACCCCGAGCTTCCGGTCGCCTGTCATTTTAACTCACCGCTCCACGCCCACTCAGACCTCACCGTCCTCAGCCTCTTGCATTGTTCCACGGAAGCTCAGCGGAAGCTCGAGGAACAGCACCTCATCATCCGATTAGGCACTTTACAGCCTTCCGGATTCAATATCGAGTTCAACAATTTCAGATCATAACCTCGGCCCCTACCATTTTTATCCCCCCTTTTGGTTTGTGCCTTTTCCCTTTTTTCTCTCTCTCCCACATGGCAGCTCTCTTTCATCCTGCCAGCGCATTTCACACTTCATCTAGAGCCATCTTTTGTTTCTTAACCTGTCCTATTACCATCTCGTCTCGCCTTGTGTATCTCTTAATGTCTCTACGTCTCACAGACCTTCCCTTTTGTTCTTTTATTCCCTCCCTCAGCCTCCAAACTTGCTTTTTCATCTGTTTCATTTCCTGCTTTTTTTCTCAGTTCTGACGAAGGGTCTTCGACCTGAAACGTTAACTCTGTTTCTCTCTCCACGGATGTTGCCTGGCCTGCTGAGTTTTTCCAGCGCTTTCTGTTGTTATTTGATGGTCTGACTGGTTGGCTCCTGTTCCTATGGATCAATCCCTCGGTGCTGCACTCTGGTTAACCCAGATAGTGGAGTTCTGGAGTGGAGCTGAAACCCAAAACTTCTAACTCGGGGTCGATGCCCCCATTCCCCCTCTCTCCCCAAGCCTCATTGCTCCCAGAGGCCCCATTCTCCATCTCCCCCATCTCTCTCTCTCTCTCCTATCCCCCATTCCCCATCTCTCTCCCTTCTCCCCATCTCTCCCCCATTCCCCATCTCTCTCCCTTCTCCCCATCTCTCCCCCATTCCCTATCTCTCTCCCCCTTCTCCCCATTCCCCATCTCTCTCCCCCATCACTCTCCCTTCTCCCCATCTCTCCCCCAATCCCCATCTCTCTCCCAGAGAGGGGGTAGGGAAAGCCAACTCCAACGGTACCCTCCTCCTGTCAAAATGCTTAGAACGTGGCCTTGTCATAACCAACACCTTGTTCCGTCAGAGAGACAAGTACAAGGCTTCATGGCAACACCCTCGCTCCAAGCACTGGCATCTGCTGGACTACGTCATCGTCCGAGCGAGGGACCGCAAGGACGTCCGCAACACCCGCGCCATGAGAGGAGCTGACGACTGCTGGACAGACCACCGCCTAATCCGCTCTGTCAGCTCCATCAATGTAGCCCCAAAACAGCGGCGGCAACAGAAGCAATGCCGCAGGAAAATCAACGCTGGGGCACTCAAAGACCCTGCTAAGAAAGCCCTATTCAGCCTGCACCTCACAACCAACCTGACGCTCCCAGTGATGCAGAGACACAGAGTGCCCACAGCGCCTGGTCTGCACTCAAGGCCTCCATAATCAGCACCTGTGAAGAGACGCTCGGTCACTCGACCAGGAAACACCAAGACTGGTTCGACGAGAATGACCAGGAGATCCAGGAGCTAATAAGCCGCAAGCGCAAGGCATTCCTGATCTGGAAACAGCAACACAACTCGAGAGCAAGAAAGCAGCTCTACAGACGCCTGAAGGCCGAGGTCCAACAAAAAACTCGTCACCTAAAGAACAGATGGTGGGTCGAGAAAGCGCAGGAGATCCAGCAGCTAGCCGACAACCACGACATGTGTTGATTCTTTAGCGCAGTCAAGACCATCTACGGCCCAAGCACCCAAGGTCCTACCCCACTGCGGGCCAAGAACGGAGAGGTACTCATCAAGGATAGAGAGGCAGACAGTGCCCGCTGGAAGGAGCACTTCGAAGATTTCCTTAACCGAGACTCTGTTTTCGACGCGAGTGTCCTCAACTCCATCCCGCAGCATGCTACCCGCCACCAACTCAGCACAACCCCAGCCCGGCATGAGGTTGAAAAGGCCATCCGACAACTGAAGAACAACAAGGCCTCAGGAGCAGATGGAATCCCCGCCGAGGTGCTAAAACATGGCGGAGAAGTACTATTAGCGTGAATTCATGAACTCATTTCTCTTATTTGGAAGGAGGAGAGAATGCCAGGGGATCTCAGAGATGCCGTAATCGTGACCATCTTCAAGAAAGGTGACAAGTCCGATTGCGGTAATTACAGAGGAGTTTTCCTGCTGTCTGCCACAGGGAAAGTCATCGCAAGAATCCTCCTCAATAGCCTTCTCCCAGTGGCTGAAGAGCTCCTCCCAGAGTCGCAATGTGGATTCCGCCCACTAAGGGGCACAATGGACATGATCTTCACCGCGCGTCAACTACAAGAGAAATGCAGGGAACAGCACCGACCGCTGTACATGGCCTTCTTTGACCTCACAAAGGCCTTCGACACCGTCAACCATGAGGGATTATGGAGTGTCCTCCTCAAATTCGGCTGCCCTCAAAAGTTTGTCACCATCCTCCGCCTGCTTCACGACGACATGCAAACCGTGATGCTGACCAACGGATCCACCGCAGACCCAATTCACGTACGGACCGGGGTCAAGCAAGGTTGTGTCATCGCACCAACACTCTTCTCGATCTTTCTGGCTGCAATGCTCCATCTCACCCTCAGTAAGCTCCCCGCTAGAGTGGAGCTAATCTACAGAACTAACGGGAAACTGTTCAACCTCCATCGCCTCCAGTCCAGATCCAAGGTCGTCCCATCCTCTGTCGTCAAATTACAGTATGCAGATGAAGCTTGCGTCTGCGCACACTCGGAGGTCGAACTCCAAACCATCATCAACACCTTCACTGAAGCGTACGAGAGCATGGGCCTTACACTAAACTCCGTAAGACAAAGGTCCTCTACCAACCTGTCCCCGCCACACAGTACTGCCCCCCGATGATCAAAATCCATGACAAGGCCTTGGACAACGTGGACCACTTTCCATACCTCGGGAGCCTACTGTCATCAAGGGCAGACGTCGATGACGAAGTCCAACACCGCCTTCAGTGTGCCAGTGCAGCCTTTGGTCGCCTGAGGAAGAGTGTTTGAAGACCAGGACCTCAAACCCGGCACCAAGCTCATGGTCTACAGAGCAGTAGTGATACCTGCCCTCCTGTATGCTTCAGAGACATGGACCATGTACAGCAGGCACCTCAAACCACTGGAGAGGTACCACCAACGCTGCCTCCGCAAGATCCTGCAAATCCATTGGCAGGATAGGCGCACTAACGTCAGTGTTCTCGCCCAGGCCAACATCCCCAGCATCGAAGCTTTGACCACGCTCGATCAGCTCCGATGGACGGGCCACATCGTCCGTTTGCCCGATACGAGACTCCCAAAACAAGCGCTATACTCGGAGCTCCGACATGGCAAGAGAGCCCCAGGTGGGCAGAGGAAACGCTTCAAGGACACCCTCAAAGCCTCCTTGAAAAAGTGCAACATCCCCACCACCGACACCTGGGAATCCCTGGCCCAAGACCGCACAAAGTGGAGGAGAAGCATCCGGGAAGGCGCCGAACACCTCGAGTCTCTTCACTGGGAGCAAGCGGAAGCCCAGCGCAAACAGCAGAAGGAGCGCACGTCAACCCAAGCACCCCACCCACCCGCCCCTTCAACCACCATCTGCGCCACCTGTGACAGAGACTGTAGGTCCCACATTGGACTCATCAGTCACCTGAGAACTCATTTTTAGTGTGGAAGCAAGTCATCCTCGGTTCCGAGGGACTGCGTAAGAAGAGGAGTGGGAGCACCTTCACCACACGGACTGCAGTGGTTCAAGAAGGCGGCTCACCACCACCTTCTCACGGGGCAACAAGGGATGGCAATAAATGCTGGCCTTGCCAACAACACCCACATCCGATGAATGAATAGAAAAAATATGAACTCCCCTACCCATATTCACAGCCTCCCCCTCGACCTTGCCATCTCACGTGGCCTCTCTACTCCCAGTGTGTCAATCACAGACAATGCCATCTCTGATCAATTGTATCCCTCTCACTAGAGGCGGTGGTGAGGCAGAGCTGGGTGTCGTCAGTGTACATATGGAATCTGACATGTTTTCGGATGATGTCGCCAAGGGGCAGCAGGAAGACAAAAAATAGGCGGGGGCCAAGGATAGATCCTTGGGGGACTCCAGAGTTAACGGTGCGGGAGCGGGAGGAGAAGCCGGGTCGAGAAGGATGAGGAGGGATCGTGGACCATGGTCACGCTCACACAGTTACTTATAATAGAATATAAGGTTATGCTGATAGTGTGAGATGAACCAGGGTGGGAGGAGGCTCGTGTGGAGCAGAAACACCGGCCCTGACCTGTTGGGCCGAATGGCCTGTCTGTGCTGGACTGAGCAGTTTTCCAGAAGTGGGTTTAAAGAGCCGGGATGAAGATTGATGGGAGCATTTGCAGAGTAAGTGCCCAGTAAATCACTCAAATACATTCACAAATGGAGTTTCGGCTCAAAAGTGGCCCCACAATATGGAATCCATTGATAAAACTGAAAGCTGGGAGGATGAAACGAACTAAAGCCAGAGGATGATTATTGGAACCGAACATTCCTTCCCAGAGATATGACCCGAATATTGAGGTCTGATGTTATCGGGTCCTGTCTGAACAGGAAGATTTGAAAGGTGAGGAGAGC
The DNA here is from genome assembly GCA_030390025.1 of Squalus acanthias. Classification (NCBI taxonomy): domain Eukaryota; kingdom Metazoa; phylum Chordata; class Chondrichthyes; order Squaliformes; family Squalidae; genus Squalus; species Squalus acanthias. Next base: position 646,039 of record JASTWF010000075.1, on the reverse strand, counting down.
TAAAAAAGTAGAGCTAGGCATGTCTCAGGATCCTGCCTCACTAAATTTGAAGACTTATGGAATGGTGAGAATTTGGGATGTTTCACTACGTTAAAGGCGTTATATATTAATGACTTGGGGCGAGAAATTCGTCTCGGGCAGGTGGTGAATAACGGACGGTATCGGACCGGCCGGCCGTTATACGCAACGCCTGATATTCAGTTCTATTGCAGTCAATGGAAGTGAATATCAGCCGCGGTGTATAACGGGCGGACGATCCAATAGCACCCGTTTTTCACCACCTCCCCAGACGAATTTCCAGGCCTTGGACTTGGGAATACAGGGCACAATTTCAAAATCTGCAGATGACACAAAACCAGTGAGGAGGAGAGTGATAGACTTCAGGAAGACATAGACAGGCTGGTGGAATGGGCGGACACGTGCCAGATGACATTTAACGCAGAAAAGCGCAAAGTGATACATTTTGGTAGGAAGAACGAGGAGAGGCAAAATAAACTAAAGGGTACAATCCTAAAGTGGGTGCATGAACAGAGAGACCTGGGGGTATGTGTGCACAAATCGTTGAAGGTGGCAGGGCAGGTTGAGAAAACGGTTAAAAAAGCATACGGGATCCTGGGCTTCATAAATAGAGGCATAGAGTAAAAAAGCAAGGAAGTTATGATGAACCTTTATAAAACACTGGTTCGGCCCCAACTGGAGTATTGTGTCCAATTCTGGGCACCGCACTTTAGGAAGGATGTGAAGGCCTTAGAGAGGGTGCAGAAATACCAGAATGATTCCAGGGATGAGGGACTTCAGTTACGTGGAGAGACTGGAGAAGCTGGGGTTGTTCTCCTTAGAGCAGAGAAGATTGAGAGGAGATTTGATGGAGCTGTTCAAAATCATGAGGGGTCTGGACAGAGTAGATGGAGAGAAACTGTTCTCATTGGCGGAAGGGTCGAGAACCAGAGGACACAGATTTAAGGTGAATGACAGAAGAACCAAAGGCGACATGAGGGAAAACTTTTTTACACAGCGAGTGGTTAGGATCAGGAATGCGCTGCCTGAAAGGGTGGTGGAGGCAGACACAATCGTGGCTTTCAAAAGGGGAATTGGATAAGTACCTGAAGGAAAGAAATTTGCAGGGCTCCGGGGAAAGGGCGGGGGGAGTGGGACTAGCTGAGGTGCTCTTGCAGAGAGCCGGCACGGGCTCGACGGGCCGAATGGCCTCCTTCCGTGCTGTAACCATTCTATGATTCTATGATAAATGCAAGTTGTTGTTGATTGACGCCAAAAGAGTTGATCCCATTAGACACACGTGTCACCCAGTTTGGTCAGTTGAATGAAAAGGGGTTTGTCTTGGTATTTAAGAGGGCTGCACAGCTCACCTCCCAAGCAGATTCCTGTTGTCTTTCTTGAGGAGGTGTCGCAGTAGGTTTCCCAATGGGGATTCCCCTGTACTTGCGCTTTCGTGGGAAGAGGAGAAAGACCAACAGAGGGAATGGTGAGCAGGCCGGAGGCTCTGGGCACCCACCCGCCCAACACCCACCCGTCCAACACCCACATCAGCAGCCAGAGGGACACGTGGGTCAATCTGTCCCAGGAGCAAAGGAAAGAAAGGACTCGCATTTCTCCCGCACCTTTCACCACCTCAGGACGTCCCAAAGCACATCACAGCCAATGAAGTACTTTTGAAGTGTGGTCACTGTTGTAATGTGGGAAACGCGGCAGCCAATTTGCGCACAGCAAGCTCCCACAAACAGCAATGTGATAATGACCAGATCATCTGTTTTAGTGATGTTGGTTGAGGGATAAATATTGGCCCCAGGACACCGGGGAGAACTCCCCTGCTCTTCTTCCAATAGTGGCCGTGGGATCTTTTACATCCACCTGAGAGAGCAGACGGGGCCTCGGTTTAACGGCTCATCAGTTATGATTCTATAAGCCAATCAGCTGCCCGTAGGTGTATAAAACAATTGACCGCTGCCCTGTTTTGTTGCAGCAAGTAATTTCACCTCCTTCCTCAGGGACCACTGACAGCAGTGTGTGGAGATTTACAGAGTGACAGGACTCCCAGCACCACTGATTAACACACACGCACACAGGGAGCTATCAGTCACAAATCTTTCATTCGTTTCAGGAACATGAATACTTTAATAAACAGAAATACCAATTGGCCCAAAGATGGCACCTTTTGCTTTTACACTGTGAGAGGCGTCTCGCTTTGTGCCTGTCTGACTGGTTAGATCATTCAGTTAAACTAAAAGCATGATATCTACGGAGCCTCGCACTCGATCCGAATTCAAAGCTACAGGACATTCAGGAATCCCTCGATCACTCCGTGTGTCCACTGAATGCCCATGAAACTACGTGTGTGTTTGTACATGTGTGTACGTGTCTCTGTACATGTGTGTGTATGTCTGTTCCTGTGTACATGTATGTATGTGTCTGATCACGTGTGTGTGTACATGTATGTGTATCCAATCTCCTTCATACTCCCTCCCACATGTCCGTTCTCCTCAACCAGGAGGCCACAGCTAGAAGGAAACATGAGACCATAGGTTGGAAACTAAGATGGTGGACCCTGAAAACAATGATTTATCAGAAGTTTAAAAGCTTTCCCAGATTAGTCTCTGCTTGTGATTCACTGCAAAGTGAAATACTACAAGGTAGTGTGGGCTGGAGTAACGTGGCTCAGTGGGCGAGTGCACCGCCCGGTGTGGTACTGAGCCCCACAGAGCCGGGACCGCTCCTGGTCCAGTGTGGCTCAGTTACTCACAGCCTTTGCCTAGAGAGCCAGGGAGTGGCGGAGAGCCCAGGGCGGGAAGGGAAGGGAAGGGAGGGGGAAGAGTTGGCACCGCTGTGAGCCCCGGGGGGAAGGGTGAGCCTCTCCCACTCCCCCCACACCACAACGCTCAGCCCGAGCTCCCTTCAGCTGCGGATTCCAGCCAGGTTGAGCAGGGATCCCGCCACCTCTTTCAACTCCTCGTCGATGTCCGAGAAACCCAACGCCGCTCGCCGCCCGAGGCACGGGCTGCCCTCTGACCCCTCCACGGCCGGGGGGTCCCGGAGGCTCAGGGGGACGTAGCCGCTGTCCGCCAACGAGTCCTCGGCCCCCTCGTCCTCCGAACTGTCGTCCATCTCCCACTCGCCGCCGCTCAGGAAACCCTCGCTGTCGTCCTCCTCGTGGCGGCCGAGCTTCGCGGAGATGGTCCCCTGCCTCTCCCGGTCGCTGGCCGCCGGGGGCCAGAGCTCCCACTCGCCCGCCCTCACCAGGCTGTAGTTGTGATCTCCGCTGGGCGAGGCGGCTGGCACCTGGCTGGCAAAAGCGGGCGTCTCCCCGAAGGCGAAGAAGCGCCGGGTCACGGCTGGAGGAGGGAGTGAAACGTACGTGGATCAGACAGAAACTCGTCCGTCCCCCCTCCCCCGTCCGTCTCCCTCCCCCGTCCGTCCCCCTACCCCCTCCGTCACCCTCCCCCGTCCACCCCCTCCCCCGTCCGTCCCCCTCCCCCGTCACCCCCTCCCCCCGTCCGTCCCCCCTCCCCCGTCCACCCCCTCCCCCCTCCGTCTCCCCCGTCCACCCCCTCCCCCCTCCGTCCCCCCCTCCCCCGTCCGTCCCCCCGTCCCCCGTCCATCCCCTCCCCGTCCGTCCCCCCTCCCCCGTCCGTCCCCCCTCCCCCGTCCGTCCCCCCATCCCCCGTCCAACCCCCTCCCCCGTCCGTCCCCTCCGTCCCCCTCCCCGTCACCCCCCTCGTTCGTCCCCCCCCCGCCCCCCTCCATTCCCCCTCCCCCGTCCGTCCCCCCCTCCCCCCCTCCGTCCCCCCTCCCCCGTCCGTCCCCCCTCCCCCGTCCGTCCCCCTCCCCCGTCCATCCCCCTCCCCGTCACCCCCTCGTTCGTCCCCGCCTCCCTCCATTCCCCCTCCCCGTCCGTACCCCCTCATTCGTCCCTCCCGCCCCCCTCCATTCCCCCTCCCCCCTCCGTCCCCCTCCCCCATCCGTCCCCCTCCCCCCGTCCATACCCCCTCCCCCCTCCGTCACCCCCCTCGTTCGTCCCCCCCGCCCCCCTCCATTCCCCCTCCCCCGTCCGTTCCCCCTCCCCTGTCCATCCCCCGTTCCCCCGTCCGTCTCCCCTCCCCCATCCGTCCCCCTCCCCCCCCCATCCTTCTCCCCCTCCCCCCATCTGTGTCCCCCTCCCGCTTCCCCGTCTGACTCTGGTCCCCCCTCCCCTGCCCCCACCCCGTGTTTTACCAACCGACAGACTGTTTGTTTGATGCTATACCTGTTTGTCTGGGTGCGCTCTTCATTAGCAGTTATACTGGTCCCATCGCAAGAGAGTGCGGCTGTAACACTATGTTCCTGACTCCCTTTGGAAACCTGCTCCTGGATTTGTCCAGCTAGAGAATGGAAACAGAGCTGGAGTTAGAGCGGAGCCCCTGATCTGTACAGTAACAGAGTTCTGGCTGCACGATTATAGAGGCACTGGACAAGGTGCAAAACATTTACTAGGATGATACCAGAACTGAGAGGTTCTAACTATCAGGAGAGACTGAACAGGCTGGGGCTCTTTTCTCTAGAACAGAGAAGGCTGAGGGGAATTCAGGAGAAACTTCTTTACCCAGAGAGTGGTGAGAATGTGGAACTCGCTACCTCAGGGAGTGGTTGAGGCGAATAGCATAGATACATTTAAGGGGAAGCTGGATAAACACATGAGGGAGAAAGGAATAGAAGGATATGCTGATAGGGTGAGATGAAGAGGGGTGGGAGGAGGCTCGAGTGGAGCAGAAACACCGGCACGGAGCAGTTGGGCCGAATGGCCTGTTTCTGTGCTGTACACTCTGTGTAATTCTATGTACATGTTGTGTTGGCATTCCATCACAGGGTTGTACAGCAAGTCACAGGCTCCCCATTCAATGCACAGTGAGTCCCTGATCTCGGTCTGGTTGATAGCAAGGAGAATCTGACTGCTTCCTCTTTGGCCTGTTTACAGCAGCTGGACAATGTAACTTAAAGCGGACAGGGCAACTTTAATCTGCACTGCCTCGGATTTGTCACGCTGGTTTTCCACCATCCCTTTTTATTTTGCTCATTCTTGGGATGTGGGAGTCGCTGGCAAGGCCGGCATTTATTGCCCATCCCTAATTGCCCTTGAGAAGGTGGTGGTGAGCCGCCTTCTTGAACCGCTGCAGTCCGTGTGGTGAAGGTGCTCCCACAGTGCTGTTAGGGAGGAAGTTCCAGGATTTTGACCCAGCGACGATGAAGGAACGGCCGATATATTTCCAAGTCAGGATGGTGTGTGACTTGGAGGGGAACTTGGAGGTGGTGGTGTTCCCATGCGCCTGCTACCCTTGTCCTTCTAGGTGGAAGAGGTTGCGGGTTTAGGAGGTGCTGCTGAAGAAGCCTTGGCGAGTTGCTGCAGTGCATCTTGTAAATGGTACACACTGCAGCCAGGGGGCGCCGGTGGTGGAGGGAGTGAATGTTTAAGGTGGTGGACGGGGTGCCAATCAAACGGGCTGCTTTGTCCTGGATGGTGTCGAGCTTCTTGAGTGTTGTTGGAGCTGCACTCATCCAGGCAAGTGGAGAGTATTCCATCACACTCCTGATTTGTGCCTTGTAGATGGTAGAAAGGCTTTGGGGAGTCAGGAGGCGAGACACTCGCCGCAGAATACCCAGCCTCTGACCTGCTCTTGTAGTCACAGTATTTATGTGGCTGGTCCAGTTAAGTTTCTGCTCAATGGTGACCCCCAGGATATTGATGGTGGGGGATTCGGCGATGGTAATGTCGTTGAATGTCAAGGGGCGATGGTTAGACTCTCGCTTGTTGGAGATGGTCATTACCTGGCACTTGTGTGGCGCGAATGTTACCTGCCACTTATCAGCCCAAGCCTGAATGTCGTCCAGGTCTTGTTGCATGTGGGCATGGACTGCTTCATTATCTGAGGAGTTGCGAATGGCACTGAACACTGTGCAATCATCAGCGAACATCCCCCCTTCTGACCTTATGATGGAGAGAAGGTCATTGATGAAGCAGCTGAAGATGGTTGGGCCTAGGACACTGGCCTGAGGAACTCCTGCAGCGATGTCCTGGGGCTGTGATGATTGACCTCCAACCACCACAACCATCTTCGTTTGTGCTCGGTATGACTCCAGCCAGTGGAGAGTTTTCCCCCTGATTCCCATTGACTTCAGTTTTACTAGGGCTCCTTAATGCCACACTCGGTCAAATGCTGTCTTGATGTCAAGGGCAGTCACTCTCACCTCACCTCTGGAATTTAGCTCTTTTGACCATGTTTGGACCAAGGCTGTAATGAGGTCCAGTACTGGATGAGCAGAAATTCCGTCCAGTTAAACGTTGGGAAGACTAAAGCCATTGCCCACAAACACTGATCCCTGCACTGATTCCATCCCTCTCCCTGGCAACTGAGGCTGAACCAGACTCTCATCCAATTCTGGCCTCTTGCTCATCCCCGATTTCCATCGCTCCACCATTGGCGGCCGTGCCTTCAGCCAGCCTGGGCCCGAAGCTCTGGAATTCCCTCCCTAAACCTCTCCGCCTCTCTCTCCTCCTTTAAGACGCTCCTTAAAGCCTACCTCTTTGACCCAGCTTTTGGCCGCCTGTCTTTCTGGCTTGGTGTCAATTTTTGTCTGATCTATGCTCCTGTGAAGCACTTGGGACGTTATACAACGTTAATGGTGCTTTATAAACGCAAGTTGCAACCTTGGCGTCCCATTCGGCCTTGAGTTAAGCTTCCAACCCAATATCCGCGCCGTCACCAAGAATGCCGACATCCACCTCCGTAACATCGCCCGTCTCCGCTCACTGTCGGTTCCCACTCCGCAGGGAGTGTGGCGCTGCCCGTGGAGAGGCGGGGGGGGGGGAGAGGCAGGTATAAGCGGGGTCTCCCTGGGGTGGGTATTGCAGCAGCGAGGGCAGGAGGCCAAGGTAACAGGCGCTCCGTCACCACCAGCTGTTGTAAACGTCAGAGATCGACAAAGCCAATCGTGGCACCTGGAGAGTGGCCTTTGGTAACCATAGTTACGTGGCCCGTTGCTGTGGTAACTGTGCACAGTGGAGCGTCCCTGCTGTTGGCTTCATTGGGGCCCTCTTGTTCAATAGCGTCAGGGGACGAGTGAAGCAGTAAGTGGGGGGGTTACAACAGGGTCCCTCAGCACCCCATCCTCTGCCCAGCTAATTCCCCTCGTCTCCCGCAGGCGTTGACTCCCACGCCACCCCGCCCCCCGCAGGCGTCCTCCACTGCCTCGGCCAAGGGGGTGTTGGGAGAGAGCCCCACATGTGTGAGCCCGGGCAGCGAGTGTTGGCACCGCGTCCCAACGTCGAGACACCAGCCCAGCTCGATCTGGTCCACCCCCGAGGATCTGGCGCGCGAACCCAACTCCAGCACTCATCCCTGGACAGTGATCAGGATTAAGATGCCTGGCTGTTTTGTGAGTTGTGGGTTCGAGCCCCACTCCAGAGACCCGAGCCCATAATCCAGGCCGGCACTCCCGAGTGCCAGTACTGAGGGAGCGCCGCACTGTCGGAGGGGCGGTACTGAGGGAGCGCCGCACTGTCGGAGGGGCAGTACTGAGGGAGCGCCGCACTGTCGGAGGAGCAGTACTGAGGGAGCGCCGCACTGTCGGAGGGGCGGTACTGAGGGAGTGCCGCACTGTTGGAGGGGCAGTATTGAGGGAGCGCTGCACTGTCGGAGGGGCGGTACTGAGGGAGCGCCGCACTGTCGGAGGGGCGGTACTGAGGGAGCACCGCACTGTCGGAGGGGCGGTACTGAGGGAGCGCCGCACTGTCGGAGGGGCGGTACTGAGGGAGCGCCGCACTGTCGGAGGGGCAGTACTGAGGGAGCGCCGCACTGTCGGAGGGGCGGTACTAAACATAGAAACATAGAATCTAGGAGCAGGAGTAGGCCATTCGGCCCGTCGAGCCTGCTCCGCCATTCAATACGATCATGGCTGATCATCCAAATCCAGTACCCTGTCCCTGCTTTAATCCCCACAGTACACATATCCCACCCTACCCCCGTAACCCCACGTATTTAATTCCCCCTAACATATCCCATCCTATCCCCATAACCCCACATATTTAATCCCCCCTAACACTAAGGGTCAATTTATCATAGCCAAATCAACCTAACCCACACATTTTTTTTTTTGGACTGTGGGAGGAAACCGGAGCACCCGGAGGAAACCCACGCAGACACGGGGAGAATGTGCAAACTCCACACAGACAGTCACCCGAGGTCAGATTCGAAGCCGGGTCTCTGGTGCTGTGAGGCACCAGTGCTAACCACTATGCCACCGTGTTGTACTGAGGGAGTGCCGCACTGTCGGAGGGGCAGTACTGAGGGAGCGCCGCACTGTCGGAGGGGCGGTACTGAGGGAGCGCCGCACTGTCGGAGGGGCAGTACTGAGGGAGCGCCGCACTGTCGGAGGGGCGGTACTGAGGGAGCGCCGCACTGTCGGAGGGGCGGTACTGAGGGAGCGCCGCACTGTCGGAGGGGCGGTACTGAGGGAGCGCCGCACTGTCGGAGGTGCTGTCTTTCGGATGAGACGTTAAACCGAGGCCCCGTCTTCCCTCTCAGGTGGGTGTAAAAGATCCCACGGCCACTATTGGAAGAAGAGCAGGGGAGTTCTCCCCGGTGTCCTGGGGTCAATATTTATCCCTGAACCAACATCACTAAAACAGATGATCTGGTCATTATCACATTGCTGTTTGTGGGAGCTTGCTGTGCGCAAATTGGCCGCTGTGTTTCCCACGTTACAACAGTGACCACAGGGAGGGTGGGCTTCACTGGCCGACTGCTGCCGCCTGCTTTCTTCCTCACTGCTCTGTGGTGATAAAGTTGTCTCTTGGATTATCGGACGGGAGGAGATTCAAGGTGGGCCGGACTCGTTCTATCCCTGCTGGAGAACCTCACCACCTGCCGGCCAGAGACACAGCTCCCGTTTCTCGGGCCTGGGCACTTCTCCCCTTGCTGTAGATGAGCAGGCAGACGGGAGGGAGGGATTGTTCTGACCAACTCACCTGGGTCCTGAGTACAGGATGGGTACTGCAGATCTGTGGCACTGGAGCTGGTACAGAAACAGAGAGAGAGAGAGAGAGGGTTATTGCAAGAGGCTGTGCAGATCTTACTGCAATACTCCCTCCACTATCACATTAATACACAGCATCGACAACACAGAAACAGGCCATTCGGCCCCACTGCTCCGTGCTGGTGTTTCTGCTCCACACCAGCCTCCTCCCACCCCTCTTCATCTCACCCCATCACCATATCCTTCGATTCCTTTCTCCCTCATGTGTTTATCCAGCTTCCCCTTAAATCCATCTATACTATTCGCCTCAACCACTCCCTGTGGTAGCGAGTTCCACATTCTCACCACTCTCTGGGTAAAGAAGTTTCTCTTGAATTCCCGATTGGATTTATTAGTGACTATCTTATATTGATGGCCCCTAGTTCTGGTCTCCCCCACAAGTGGAAACATCTTCTCTACGTCTACCCTATCAAACCTTTCATAATTTTAAAGACCTCGATCAGGTCACCCCTCAGCCTTCTCTGTTCTAGAGAAAAGAGCCCCAGCCTGTTCAATCTTTCCTGATAGTTAGAACCTCTCAGTTCTGATATCAGTCTCGTAAATCTTTTATGCACCTTCTCCAGTGCCTCAATAACCTTTTAATATTATGGAGACCAGAACTGTGCACAGTAACTCCAAGTGTGGGATATGGAGACCAGAACTGTGCACAGTGCTCCAAGTGTGGGATATGGAGACTGGAACTGTGCACAGTAACTCCAAAGGTAGTATATGGAGACCAGAACTGTGCACAGTAACTCCAAGTGTGGGATATGGAGACTGGAACTGTGCACAGTAACTCCAAGTGTGGGATATGGAGACTGGAACTGTGCACAGTAACTCCAAAGGTAGTATATGGAGACCAGGACTGTGCACAGTAACTCCAAGTGTGGTATATGGAGACCAGAACTGTGCACAGTAACTCCAAGTGTGGGATATGGAAACCAGAACTGTGCACAGTAACTCCAAGTGTGGGATATGGAGACTAGAACTGTGCACAGTAACTCCACGTGTGGGATATGGAGACCAGAACTGTGCACAGTAACTCCAAGTGTGGGATATGGAGACCAGAACTGTGCACAGTAACTCCAAGTGTGGGATATGGAGACCAGAACTGTGCACAGTAACTCCAAGTGTGGTATGTGGAGACCAGAACTGTGCACAGTAACTCCAAGTGTGGTATGTGGAGACCAGAACTGTGCACAGTAACTCCAAGTGTGGGATATGGAGACCAGAACTGTGCACAGTAACTCCAAGTGTGGTATGTGGAGACCAGAACTGTGCACAGTAACTCCAAGTGTGGTATGTGGAGACCAGAACTGTGCACAGTAACTCCAAGTGTGGTCTAACCAAGGTTCTATACAAGTTTAACATAACTTCTCCGCTTTTCAATTCTATCCCTCTAGAAATGAACCCCAATGCTTGGTTTGTATTTTTATGGCCTTGTTAACCTGCGTCGCTACTTTTAGTGATCACCCAAAGCAGATTTAACTGTTCATTCGCTGTTTTGTGGGATCTTGCTGTATTGCAGAAGTACCTGCTGTGTAAACAGCCCCGTGCGTTTTAAAACACCCCCAAATTCTCCGAACCTCTCCCTTCGTGTTGCTGCATGTGGGATCTTGCTGTGTGCAAAATGGCTGCACTTCAATAAAAGTAGATCCTGCGAAGGACTCTGGGGCGTCCCGAGGGCGCGATAAGGCTGCAGATTCAGGCAAATCCGTTGCGTCCTTATATCTGAGGATGTGGAGGTTCGGGAGGCGGTGTGGGGCCGAGTTTCCCACCGCCCACTCTCCCCCCCCCCCTCGGTGGAATGACTTATCACACACAGACTCCTCTCTGTCACACTTACCCGAGAGCGGGGCTGTGGATGCACAGGGTTCTTTTCCTGATGGCCTGCAGGAGGTTGGGTCTGGATTCTGCATCGATGCACCAAAAGGAACCTTTGCCCAGAGCCTGTGAACAAAAGCAGAGTGAAGTGAGTGTTTGGGGCAGAATACCGCCCCCAGACCCTCCGACTACAGAGTGTTACTCCGAACCCCAACCCTGCCTTCCTCTGGTGATGATCTTACCTTTATACCCTCTAGTTACCGACTCACTAACCAGTGTAACTAGTGTACCGAATCGAAGCCTCCCAGAAATCTCAACCGGCTCCCCCCCCACCCCCCCCACCCCACCCTCTCAAATCCCATCTTAACCTCCGCTGTTCTAGTGAAAAGAGCTCCAGTTATTCCAGTCTATCCTTGGAACTAAAGCCTCCCAACCCTCGTTACATCTTAGGGACTCTCTTCTCCCCTCACTCCTGCATTCCTCACTCCCCGTTCCCCTCGTTCCCTCTCTCACTCACCATTCATCCCCCTCACTCCCCTTTCCTCTCTTCATTCCCCTCATTCCCTCTCTCACTCCCTGGTTCCCTCTCTCCCTCGTTCCCTCTCAATCCCCATTCCTCCCCTCGTTCCCTCTCTCACTCCCTCGTTCCCTCTCTCATTCCCTCGTTCCCTCTCTCACTCCATCCTCCCCTCACTCCTCGTTCCCTCTCTCACTCCCTCGTTCCTCCCCTCACTCCCTCGTTCCTCCCCTCGCTCCCCATTTCCTCTCTCATTCCCTTGTTCCCCCTCACCTGTCCCTCCCCTCACTCCTCGTTCCCCACCTCACTCCCTCGTTCCTCCCCTCACTCCCCATTTCCCACCTCACTCCCTCCTGTTCCCCCCCCGCCCCCCCGTGTTCCTCACCTCCCTCCCGTGTTCCTCCCCTCACTCCCTCGTTCCCTCTCTCACTCCGTTCCTCCCCTCACTCCCCGTTCCCTCTCTCACTCCCTCGTTCCCTCTCTCACTCCCTCGTTCCCTCTCTCACTCCCTGTTCCTCCCCTCATTCCTTGTTCCTCCCCTCACTCCCATGTTTCGCCCCTCACTCCCTCCGGTTCCCCCGCCCCCCCGTGTTCCTCCCCTCACTCCCTCGTTCCTCACCTCACTCCCTCGTTCCTCCCCTCACTCCCTCGTGTTCGCCCCCCCGTGTTCCTCCCCTCACTCCCGCATTCCTCCCCTCACTCCTCGTTCCTCCCCCACTCCCTCCTGTTCCCCCCCCGTGTTCCTCACCTCACTCCCTCGTTCCTCCCCTCACTCCCTCGTGTTCGCCCCCCCGTGTTCCTCCCCTCACTCCCGCATTCCTCCCCTCACTCCTCGTTCCTCCCCCACTCCCTCCTGTTCCCCCCGTGTTCCTCACCTCACTCCCTCGTTCCTCCCCTCACTCCCTCGTGTTCGCCCCCCCGTGTTCCTCCCCTCACTCCCTCGTTCCTCCCCTCACTCCTCGTTCCTCCCCACTCCCTCCTGTTCCCCCCGTGTTCCTCACCTCACTCCTTCGTTCCTCCCCTCACTCCCTCGTGTTCGCCCCCCCGTGTTCCTCCCCTCACTCCCTCGTTCCTCCCCACTCCCTCCTGTTCCCCCCGTGTTCCTCACCTCACTCCTCGTTCCTCCCCTCACTCCCTCGTGTTCGCCCCCCCGTGTTCCTCCCCTCACTCCTCGTTCCTCCCCACTCCCTCCTGTTCCCCCCCATGTTCCTCCCCTCACTCCCTCGTTCCTCCCCTCACTCCCTCCTGTTTCCCCCCCGTGTTCCTCACCTCCCTCCCATGTTTCTCCACTCTCTTGAAACACCTGTTGAGGGACAGGTTGTGCCGCACTGAGTTCTTCCAGCCCACGGGCGCCCTCTTGAAGTACGGGTAACGCTCCAAAATCCACTTGTAAATTTCCTTCACGGGCAGACACTGAGTGGGCGAGCCTTCGATGGCCATGAAGATCAGGCAGTTGAAGGAGTAGGGGGGCTTGGAGGCGGCCCGGGGCTTGGCCACCAGCTCGGGGGCAGCGGGTGAGGGGGGAGGCTGGTTCTCCTTGGCCTGGGCTGGGCAGGGCTCCGCCGGGGCCTCCCCTCCCAGGCTCATGCCTGTCAGCAGGTTCCTGCTCTCGTGCAGCCAGTTGAGGCTGGTCAGCTCCTCGTCCTCCCTCGCCTCACGCTTGCTGCCGATGGAGGAGGGGCAGCCGGGACCCTCGCCCCTCGCCCGGCCCGGCTGCGACCCTCGGCGGGGAGCGGGGCTGCTGCTCTTCCCCTGCCTCTCTCCCGCGCCGAGCCGCGCTCCGTCCATTCTGCTCAGCGGGCAGTCGGCCGAAGGTAAATCAGTCACTCCTGAAGAAAGAAAGAGACAGATTTGCGTTTCTCCAGCGCCTTTCCCCACCTCAGGACGTCCCAAAGCGCTTCACAGCCAATGAAGCACTTTTTTTGAAGTGTGGTCACTGTTGTAATGTGGGAAACGCGGCAGAAAATGTGCGCACAGGAAGATCCCACAAACAGCAATGTGATAATCTCCGGATAATCTGTTTTTTATTGATGTTGGTTGAGGAAGGATGTCAAGGCCTTGGAGAGGGAGCCAGGAGATTTACCAGAATGGTTCCAGGGATGAGGGACTTCAGTTAATGTGGAGAGACTGGAGAAGCTGGGATTGTTCTCCTTGGAGCAGAGAAGGTTAAGGGGGAGATTTAATTGAGGTGTTCAAAATCATGAAGGGTTTTGATGGAGTAAATAAGGAGAAACTGTTTCCAGTGGCAGGAGGGTCGGTAACCAGAGGACACAGATTGAAGATAATCGACAAAAGAACCAGAGGGGGAGATGAGGAGAATGTTTTTCCGCAGCGAGTTGTTGTGATCTGGAACGCGCTGCCTGAAAGGGCGGTGGGAGCAGATTCAATAGTAACTTTCAAAAGGGAATTGGATCAATACTTGAAAAGGAGAAATGTGCAGGGCTGTGGGGAAAGAGCAGGGGGGAGTGGGACTAATTGGAGAGCTCGACCAAAGAGCCGGCACAGGCACGATGGGCCGAATGGCCTCCTCCTGCGCTGGGTGATATCAGCAATTGGAGATTGACAGGAGAGTAGATGTAAACGCTACACATGAGCGCTCTGCCGCCCACCTCAAGACGCACCATGTTCCATCCCTAACTGGCCCACAGACACACCAGCTAACGGAATGTGTTGTGTGGTCACTGTTGTAATGTAGGAAACGCGGCAGAAAATGTGCGCACAGCAAGATCCCACAAACAGCAATGTGATAATCTGTTTTTTGTTGATGTTGGTTGAGGAAGGATGTCCCCAGTTTCTCCCTATCTACTCTATCAAAACCCAGGTCAAAATCCTGGAACTCCCTCCCTAACAGCGCTGTGGGAGCACCTTCACCACACGGACTGCAGCGGTTCAAGAAGGCGGCTCACCACCACCTTCTCAAGGGCGACTAGGGATGGGCAATAAATGCAGGGCCTTGCCAACGACGCCCACATCCCAGGAATGAATAAATAAAAAAAGAAGCTTCTCTAGTCTCTCCACATAACTGAAGTGCCTCATCTCTTTTTATGTGCACAATTTAGAGAGAGAAAAGGAATCCCCTCCCACCTCCGCCCCCCCCAAATCTGTGAGTCCCAGCTCGGCCCGGGCCCCACCTCCTCTGGTTGGGATCCCGCACAGTAGGAATTCCAGCAGGTGGCTCGGTTTCATTGTCTGGTTCGAGCGGTGCGTGCAGCTCAGCTTCACCCGGCCCCCTGCTCGCCCCAGGGGAATCCGCCTGGCCAGCCACTGCTGAAATAAAACAACAGGCGGTAACCCGACACCTCCCCGTTCCCCGGGCCGTCTGTTTCTGGGTCACCGCCCAGCCAACCTGCAGGCATTCTCCCAGACACAACAATGACACCATCTGGGCCTGTGTGCGGGGCCTAACGTCGCCAACGCTCCAGGGTTGCCCTGGAGTCTTCAGGAGTGGAAGATTCATCTCCTGTGCACCGCTGACAGTAACCCATCAAAATCACACAAGGCTTGTTTATTAGTTGTCTGAGCATTGGAGGTGGAGGGGGGGGGAGGCTGTTTGACTGGGCAGGGTGGACGGAGGCTGGAGCGCCTGTAATGAAACCTCCAGCAATAATTCGAACCAGAGTTGGGAAGCCGAGCGAGGCCACGTGCTCTCGCTGGTTAAAAGACAGGCAGAGGTTCCCCCTGGAATCACGCAAACCAATCGGCAACGGCGCTTAAAACCTTTGGGGGAATATGAGGAAATGGATAGTTCAGTGTTCTACAGTCGCAGAGAGTGGGGATTTATTCATCTTAAAAACAGCGTCGTTTTATATACACCCATCGTATATCACACCATCATACACAGTCCAGTCATATGCAATATAGAAACATAGAAGATAGGAGCAGGAGTAGGCCATTCGGCCCCTCGAGCCTGCTCCGCCATTCAATGCGATCATGGCTGATCATCCAAACTCAGTACCCTGTCCCTGCTTTCTCCCCATATCCCTTGATCCCCTTAGCCTTAAGAAATATATCTAACTCCTTCTTGAATATATTTAATGAATTGGCCTCTACTGCCTTCTGTGGTAGAGAATTCCACAGGTTCACCACTCTCTGGGTGAAGAAATTCTTCCTCATTTCTGTCCTAAATGGCTTACCCCTTATCCTTAGACTGTGACCCCTGGTTCTGGACTCTCCGACCATCGGGAACATTCTTCCTGCATCTAGTTTGTCCAGTCCTTTCAGAATTTTATATGTTTCGATGAGCTCCCCTCTCATTCTTCGATACTCCAGCGAGTATAAGCCCAATCGACCCAATCTCTCCTCATATGTCATTCCTGCCATCCCAGGTATCAGCCTTGTGAATCTTCGCTGAACTCACTCTAATTTCTTCCTGGCGCGCGGTCCCTTTAAATTTGCTGCGCGGGACCTCCCGATTGGTGAGCGCCACACGCCCGCGCACCTTAGGGGGAACGTTGGTCACGTATCACTTTTGTACATGCTGACATTGTGTATGTAATGTGATTATATCGAACTGTTCAGCACAGTGTGATCATATATTACTCACTCCCCCTCTCCCACTGACTCGCTGGGATACGGGCTCCACAGGCACCGAACACCCTCCGGTACCACCCCAAAGTCTCCATTCTTCTAGCAGGAGTTTCACATGGCTGTTTGTCACTGGTGGGCATCACAGCCGAACTCAATCCTGTCTACACATACACTGGACAGCGATCAGGAGCAGGAACGCTGGCTGATTTCCCCTCTCTCTAACCCAGGGGTCGCTGGAGAGCGATCAGGAACAGGAATCACAGAATCATAGAATGGTTACAGCACGGAAGAAGGCCATTCAGCCCGTCGAGCCCGTGCTGACAGTCTCTTCTAGTCCCACTCCCCCACACTTTCCCCGTAGCCCTGCAAATCTTTTCCTTCAGGTACTTATCCAACTCTCTTTTGAAAGCCACGATTGAGTCTGCCTCCACCACCCTTTCAGGCAGCGCATTCCAGATCCGAACCACTCGCTGCGTAAAAAAGTTTTTCCTCATGTCGCCTTTGGTTCTTCTGCCAATCACCTTAAATCGGTGTCCTCTGGTTCTCGACCCTTCCACCAATGGGAACAGTTTCTCTCTATCTACTCTGTCCAGACCCCTCATGATTTTGAACACCTCTATCAAATCTCCTCTCAATCTTCTCTGCTCCAAGGAGAACAACCCCAGCTTCTCCAGTCTCTCCACGGAACTGAAGTCCCTCATCCCTGGAATCATTCTCGTAAATCTTTTCTGCACCCTCTCTAAGGCCTTCACATCCTTCCTAAAGTGCGGTGCCCAGAATTGGACACAATACTCCAGTTGGGGCCGAACCAGTGTTTTATAAAGGTTCATCGTAACTTCCTTGCTTTTGTACTCTATGCCTCTGTTTATGAAGCCCAGGATCCCGTGTGCTTTTTTAACCACTTTTTCAACCTGCCCTGCCACCTTCAACGATTTGTGCACACATACCCCTAGGTCTCTGTTCATGCACCCCCTTTAGAATTGTACCCTTTAGTTTATATTTCCTCTCCTCCTTCTTTCTACCAAAATGTATCACTTCACACTTTTCTGCGTTAAATTTCATCTGCCACGTGTCCGCCCATTCCACCAGCCTGTCTATGTCTTCCTGAAGTCTATCACTCTCCGCCTCACTGTTCACTATACTTCCAAGTTCTGTGTCATCTGCAAATTTTGAAATTGTGCCCTGTACACCCACATCCAAGTCATTAATATATATCAAGAAAAGCAGTGGTCCTAGTACCGACCCCTGGGGAACACCACTGTATACCTTCCTCCAGTCCGAAAAACAACCGTTCACCACTACTCTCTGTTTCCTGTCACTTAGCCAATTTCATATC
Source organism: Squalus acanthias (assembly GCA_030390025.1). NCBI lineage: Eukaryota > Metazoa > Chordata > Chondrichthyes > Squaliformes > Squalidae > Squalus > Squalus acanthias. Next base: position 628,775 of record JASTWF010000075.1, on the reverse strand, counting down.
CATGCTGCCACTGTCCCTTTTATTCCACGGGCTTCAATTTTGCTGGCGAGCCTATTATGTGGCACTTTGTCGAACGCCTTTTGGAAGTCCATGTACACCATGTCAATCGCATTACCCTCATCAACCCTCTCTGTTACCTCATCAAAGAACTCAATCAAGTTGGTTAAACACGATTTGCCTTTAACAAATCCGTGCTGGCTTTCCTTAATTAATCCACACCTATCCAAGTGACTGTTAATTTTGTCACTGATTACTGTTTCTAAAAGCTTCCCCACTACCGAGGTTAAATTGACTGGCCTGTAGTTGCTGGGTTTATCTTTACACCCTTTTCTGAACAATGGTGCAACTCGCCAAGGCTTCTTCGACAGCACCTCCAAAACCCACGACCTCTTCCACCTAGAAGGACAAGGGCAGCAGGCGCATGGGAACACCACCACCTCCAAGTTCCCCTCCAAGTCACACACCATCCTGACTTAGAATCGCCGTTCCTTCATCGTCGCTGGGTCAGAATCCTGCAACTCCCTCCCTAACAGCACTGTGGGAGCACCTTCACCACACGGACTGCAGCGGTTCAAGAAGGTGGCTCACCACCACCTTCTCGAGGGCAATTAGGGATGGGCAATAAATGCTGGCCTTGCCAGCAACGCCCACATCCCATAAAAATGAATTTTTAAAAAAATTGCAATTCTCCAGTCCTCTGTCACCACCCCTGTATCTATGGAGGATTGGAATAGTATGGCCAGTACCTCCGCGATTTCCTCCCTCAATTCCCTCAGCATCCTCGATGCATCCCATCCGGTCCTGATAATTTATCTACTTTAAGTACAGCCAGCATTTCTAATACCTCGTCTTTATCAATTTTTATCCTATCCAGTGTCTCCACTACCACCTTCTTCACTATGACTTTGGCAGCATCCTCTTCCTTGGTGAAGACAGATACAAAGTACTCGTTTAGTACCTCAGCCATACCCTCTGCCTGCATGCGTAGGTCTCCTTTTTGGTCCCTAAGTGGCCCCACCCCTCCTCTTACTACCCGTTTACTATTGATATGCCTATAGAAGACTTTTGGATTATCTTTTATGTTAGCTGCCATTCTATTCTCATATCCTCTTATTTTCTTTTTCACTTCTCCTCTGACCTTTCTATATTTAGCCTGATTCTCAGATGTATTTGCAACCTGACATCTGTCATACACGCTCTTTTTCTGCTTCATCATATATCGTCATCCAGGGAGCTCTGACTTTAGTTGCCCTGCCTTTCCCCCTAGTGGGAATGTACCTCAACTGTACCTGAACTATTTCCTCTTTAAAGGCAGCCCATTGTTCCAATACAGTTTTGCCTGTCAATCTTTGATTCCAGTTTACCCGGGCCAAATCCATACTCATCCCACTGAAATTGGCTTTCCCCCAGTTAATCCTGGCTGATTTCCCCTCTTTCTCTGACCCAGGGGTCACTGGACAGTGATTAGGAGCAGGAACCCTGGCTGATTTCCTCTCTCTCTGACCCAGGGGTCATAGAAACATAGAAACATAGAATCTAGGAGCAGGAGTAGGTCATTCGGCCCGTCGAGCCTGCTCCGCCATTCAATACGATCATGGCTGATCATCCAAATCCAGTACCCTGTCCCTGCTTTAATCCCCACAGTACACATATCCCACCCTATCCCCGTAACCCCACGTATTTAATTCCCCCTAACACTAAGGGTCAATTTATCATAGCCAAATCAACCTAACCCGCACATCTTTGGACAGTGATCAGCAGCAGGAACCCTGGCTGATTTCCCATCTCTCTATCCCAGCGGTCACTGGACAGTGATCAGCAGCAGGAACCCTGGCTGATTTCCCCTCTCTCTAACCCAGGGGTCACTGGACAGTGATCAGCAGCAGGAACCCTGGCTGATTTTCCCTCTCTAACCCAGGGGTCACTGGACAGTGATCAGGAGCAGGAACCCTGGCTGATTTCCTCTCCCTCTAACCCAGGGGTCACTGGACAGTGATCAGGAGCAGGAACCCTGGCTGATTTCCTCCCTCTCTGACCCAGGGGTCACTGGACAGTGATCAGGAGCAGGAACCCTGGCTGATTTCCCCTCTCTCTGACCCAGGGGTCACTGGACAGTGATCAGGAGCAGGAACCCTGGCTGATTTCCCCTCTCTCTAATCCAGGGGTCACTGGACAGTGATCAGGAGCAGGAACCCTGGCTGATTTCCTCTCTATAACCCATGGGTCACTGGACAGTGATCAGGAGCAGGAACCCTGGCTGATTTCCTCTCTATAACCCATGGGTCACTGGACAGTGATCAGGAGCAGGAACCCTGGCTGATTTCCCCTCTCTCTAACCCAGAGGTCGCTGGACAGTGATCAGGAGCAGGAACCCGGGCTGATTTCCCCTCTCTCTCTAACCCTGGGGTCACTGGACAGTGATCAGGAGCAGGAACCCTGGCTGATTTCCCCCTCTCTCTAATCCAGGGGTCACTGGACAGTGATCAGGAACAGGAACCCTGGCTGATTTCCCCTCTCTCTAACCCAGGAGTCACTGGACAGTGATCGGAGCAGGAACCCTGGCTGATTCCCCCTCTCTCTAATCCAGGGGTCACTGGACAGTGATCAGGAGCAGGAACCCTGGCTGATTTCCCTCTCTCTAATCCAGGGCTCACTGGACAGTGATCAGGAGCAGGAACCCTGGCTGATTTCCCCTCTCTCTAACCCAGAGATCGCTGGACAGTGATCAGGAGCAGGAACCCTGGCTGATTTCCCCTCTCTCTAACCCAGAGGTCGCTGGACAGTGATCAGGAGCAGGAACCCGGGCTGATTTCCCCTCTCTCTCTAACCCTGGGGTCACTGGACAGTGATCAGGAGCAGGAACCCTGGCTGATTTCCCCCTCTCTCTAATCCAGGGGTCACTGGACAGTGATCAGGAACAGGAACCCTGGCTGATTTCCCCTCTCTCTAACCCAGGAGTCACTGGACAGTGATCGGAGCAGGAACCCTGGCTGATTTCCCCTCTCTCTAACCCAAGGGTCACTGGACAGTGATCAGGAGCAGGAACCCTGGCTGATTTCCCCTCTCTCTAACCCAGGGGTCAGTGGACAGTGATCAGGAGCAGGAACCCTGGCTGATTTCCCCTCTCTCTAACCCAGGGGTCAGTGGACAGTGATCAGGAGCAGGAACCCTGGCTGATTTCCCCTCTCTCTAACCCAGGGGTCAGTGGACAGTGATCAGGAGCAGGAACCCTGGCTGATTTCCTCTCTCTCTAACCCAGGGGTCAGTGGACAGTGATCAGGAGCAGGAACCCTGGCTGATTTCCCCTCTCTCTAACCCAGGGGTCACTGGACAGTGATCAGGAGCAGGAACCCTGGCTGATTTCCCCTCTCTCTAACCCAGGGGTCAGTGGACAGTGATCAGGAGCAGGAACCCTGGCTGATTTCCCCTCTCTCTAACCCAGGGGTCAGTGGACAGTGATCAGGAGCAGGAACCCTGGCTGATTTCCCCTCTCTCTAACCCAGGGGTCAGTGGACAGTGATCAGGAGCAGGAACCCTGGCTGATTTCCTCTCTCTAACCCAGGGGTCAGTGGACAGTGATCAGGAGCAGGAACCCTGGCTGATTTCCCCTCTCTCTATAACCCAGGGGTCAGTGGACAGTGATCAGGAGCAGGAACCCTGGCTGATTTCCCCTCTCTCTCTAACCCAGGGGTCACTGGGCAGTGATCAGGAGCAGGAACCCTGGCTGATTTCCCCTCTCTAACCCAGGGGCTTTGAGTCCCAATTCTAGTACCCCAACTCCAGCCCCGGCCACAGATCCGGGAGAATCAGATAGGGATATCCGGTTTGGGTGGCGCCTCATACCCATTGGCTGCAGTGGCAGAGGTCAGGGCCCGGGCCAGATAACGAGGGGCTCCTCTGCCGAGGGGAAATATACATAAAGCAGAAGTAGAGAGCGAGCAGATTTTCAATGAAGGGAAGTGAACTACAGCTCCTGGCTCCAGCGCACCCCCCCCCCGCCCCCCCCCCAGAAAGAGTGGACATACAGTTACACCATAAATCTTAGAGAGGGGGGCAGTTTCCTCAGGGCTTCTCTCGCTGTGCTGCCCAACTTCAATAGAAACCCCGCTTCCCTTACATATTGGTCATCCTGGATGGTGAGGATAGTGTTTGACGCTCCCTAACTAATGGTGCTATTTCTGGATGGTGATGATATTGTTTGACGCTCCCTAACTAATGGTGCTAATTCTGGATGGTGAGGATATTGTTTGACGCTCCCTAACTAATGGTGCTAATTCTGGATGGTGAGGATATTGTTTGACGCTCCCTAACTAATGGTGCTAATTCTGGATGGTGAGGATATTGTTTGACGCTCCCTAACTAATGGTGCTAATTCTGGATGGTGAGGATATTGTTTGACGCTCCCTAACTAATGGTGCTAATTCTGGATGGTGAGGATATTGTTTGACGCTCCCTAACTAATGGTGCTAATTCTGGATGGTGAGGATATTGTTTGACGCTCCCTAACTAATGGTGCTAATTCTGGATGGTGAGGATATTGTTTGACGCTCCCTAACTAATGGTGCTAATTCTGGATGGTGAGGATATTGTTTGATGCTCCCTAACCAATGGTGCTAATTCTGGATGGTGAGGATATTGTTTGACGCTCCCTAACTAATGGTGCTAATTCTGGATGGTGAGGATATTGTTTGACGCTCCCTAACTAATGGTGCTAATTCTGGATGGCCCTTCACCCCCTCGGCCAGTTTGCAGCACCAGGTTGCCTGTGATGTGGGGGGACGCGCTGAGCTCATTGTGTGTGCAGGTGACCGTGGCAACCAGATTGGAAAATGACTCGCTTGTTGCTAGTTCAGTTAGCGCTGCCCCTGTGCTGCTGTGGAACCCTGTCCCTTGAGGGAGCTCCTTCGCAACGTACTCTGTGCTCCTGCTGCTCAGCATGTCTCACATCTGTCTCCGTGCTGGCAGTACAACAATTACCTCTGGTGGTAAACCACTTGTCCTTAAATAGAGAGCGGGAGAGAGGGACAAGTGGGAAGATAAAGGGAGAGAAAGACAGAGAGAAGGTGGGAGGAAGAGGGAAGGAAAGGGAGAGGGGAGAAAGACAGCGAGAAAGAGAGAGGGAAGGAGAGAGAGAAAGACAGAATTCGATATATACTGCAGGGCTATGAGGGGGGAGTGGGACTAATTGGAGAGCTCTTTCAAAGAGCCGGTACAGGCACAATGGGCCGAATGGCCTCCTCCTGTGCTGTGAGATTCTGTGATATATTTGGAAAATCTATTAATAATCTATATTGAAGCTTATTGGGTACGGTAGTGTAGTGGTGATGTTACTGGACTAATAACAGCGGAGAACATGAGTTCAAATCCCACCGTGGCACTTTGAGGGTTGAATTGGTTTTTAAAAATCTGGAATTAAAAAGCTGGTCTCAGTAAAAGTGACCATGAAGCTGTCGGATTGTCGTAAAAATGAAGGAATCAATCATAGAATCATAGCACAGGAGGCCATTCGGCCCATCGTGTCCGTGCCGGCCGACAAAGAGCTCTCCAGCCTAATCCCACTTTCCAGCTCTTGGTCCGTAGCCCTGCAGGTTACAGCACTTCAAGTGCATATCCAAGCACTTTTTAAATGTGATGAGGGTTTCTGCCTCTACCACCCTTTCAGGCAGTGAGTTCCAGACCCCCACAACCCTCTGGGTGAAAGAAGTTCTCCTCAACTCCTCGCTAATCCTTCTACCAATTATTTTAAATCTATGTCCCCCTGGTTATTGACCTCTCTGCTAAGGGAAATAGGTCCTTCCTATCCACTCTATCTAGGCCCCTCATAATTTTATATACCTCAATTAAATCTCCCCTCAGCCTCCTCTGTTCCAAAGAAAACAACCCCAGCCTATCCAATCTTTCCTTGTAGCTAAAATTCTCCAGTCCAGGCAACATCATAATCATAGAGTTATACAGCACAGAAAGAGGCCCTTCGGCCCATCGTGTCCGCGCTGGCCATCAAGCCCTGTCTATTCTAATCCCATTTTCCAGCACTTGGTCCGTAGCCTTGTATGCTATGGCGTTTCAAGTGCTCATCTAAATGTGGATGACTGGAAACAAGACAGGTTTTACATTAGAAGTCAGTGTGGCCCAGCATATCCCTCACTCTACCATTACCATCAAGCCAGGAGACCAACCCTCGTTCAATGAGGAGTGTAGAAGAGCATGCCAGGAGCAGCACCAGGCGTACCTAAAAATGAGATGCCAACCTGGGGAAGCTACAACACAGGACTACATGCATGCTAAACAGTGGAAGCAGCATGCTATAGACAGGGCTAAGCGATCCCACAATCAAGAGATCAGATCAAAGCTCTGCAGTCCTGCCACATCCAGTCGTGAATGGTGTCATAGAGTCATAGTTATACAGCACAGAAAGAGGCCCTTCAGCCCATCGTGTCTGTGCCGGCCATCAAGCCCTGTCTATTCTAATCCCATTTTCCAGCACTTGGTCCGTAGCCTTGTATGCTATGGCGTTTCAAGTGCTCATCTAAATGCTTCTTGAATGTTGTGAGGGTTCGTGCCTCTACCACCCTTTCAGGCAGTGAGTTCCAGATTCCAACCACCCTCTGGGTGAAAAAGTTTTTCCTCAAATCGCCTCTAAACCTCCTGCCCCTTACCTTGAAACTATGCCCCCTGGTTACTGACCCCTCTACTAAGGGAATCGGCCGTCCTTACTCGGTCTGGGCCTATAAGTGACTCCAGTCCCCACACCAATGTGGTTGACTCTTAACTGCAAAGTGGCCCAGCGAACCACCCGGGGGCAACTGGAGGGGGGGGGGGGGGGGCAATACATGCCAGCCTTGCCAGCGACGCCCACACCCCAAGAAGGAAGGTGCTTTGTTACGGTGCAAAGGGCGGTCTTCGTAACAATTACTGAGTGGCAAATTAAATGATTGTGTTTTAGATGCAAAAAAATGCATTGACTGCTGAATACTTGGCACATTACTCCGTCCTCTCCCACCCATCACAAGCCCCCAGGACCACCCCCGGGTACATCGAAATCTAAAAATGATCAGTCTGCACAAAAATGTTCGTATTTTTCACCTCCCACCTCCCTCTGCGACCTTAACAAATGCAGAGTTGAGTTTATTCGCGGGCAGATCCTTTCATTCCATCTTTTGAATCGAGTTTGAGGCCGGGGTTTAATTTCTCCCCTTTGCACAGGGGATTTGCGCTTGGAGGCGGAGGGAGGGGGGGTGGGGAGGGAGGAGAGCAGCGCTGGTTCAACACGGTGGGTGCGGAGCTCACCTGGAGACACAGGGGGCTCGCTCGCCCCCTGTGAACTGGCCGCTGCCTGCATGGACTAGACTGACCCACAGTGAGTGTGTGCAGGGGCATTGCAAGGCGGATCCTGCACACCCCTTCCCCACCCAACCTTTCCAATGCTTTCCCCCCCCCCTTTGCAGTTGTTGCTTTTGCAAAAAAAAGCTTCTCCCCCCTTCCCACCTTCTCCCTCCCTCCTTCCCCCTTCTTACCTGGAGCTGGATTCCCTCCATGCCTCCCTCCTTCACTCACTCAGGCACATTGCTTTGGGGCTGAGGCTGAGAGAGGAAATCTCCAGGATGACGCTGAGAATCCGCCTTGGCATCTCCATGGGAACGCACATTCCTGGCGCCAGCTCCATCTCCATTACAGTCTCTCTCTCTCTCTCTCTCTCCATTCACACACTGCCGCCCTCAGCCCAGCCTTCAGTCCTTGCCAGCTCTCTCTCTCTCTCAACCATTTCCAACCCCGAGCTACCTCTCTCTCTCCCACACAGTGTGTCGGTCCCATCACTGAAGGGCTGACACTTCCCCATTAGTTCATTGACTGGACGGGTGGCAGAGCAAGTGGGAAGCAGGTCTCATCTTGGCTTGGCTGTTCATCAACATTCATTGAAAAATTTCCTACCAACACACGCCATGGGAGTAACCTTACTGAAGAAAGAACTTGCATTTCTATAGCGCCTTTCACGACCACCAGATGCCCCAAAGCGCTTTGCAGCCAATGAAGTACTTTTTTTTTGAAGTGTGGTCACTGTTGTAATGTGGGAAACGCAGCAGCCAATTGCACACAGCAAGATCCCACAAACAGCAATGTGATAATGACCAGATCATCTGTTTTAGTGATGTTGATTGAGGGATAAATATTGGCCCCAGGACACCGGGGAGAACTCCCCTGCTCTTCTTCCAATAGTGCCAGGGGATCTTTTACGTCCACCTGAGAGAGCAGACAGGGCCTCGGTTTAACGTCTCATCTGAAAGATGGCACCTCCAACAGTGCAGTGCTCCCTCAGTACCGCCCCTCCCACAGTGCGGCGCTCCCTCAGTACCGCCCCTCCGACAGTGCGGCGCTCCCTCAGTACTGCCCCTCCGACAGTGCAGCGCTCCCTCAGTACCGCCCCTCCGACAGTGGCTCTCCCTCAGTACCGCCCCTCCGACAGTGCGGCGCACCCTCAGTACCGCCCCTCCGACAGTGCGGCGCTCCCTCAGTACTGCCCCTCCAACAGTGGCTCTCCCTCAGTACTGCCCCTCCGACAGTGCGGCGCTCCCTCAGTACTGTCCCTCCAACAGTCAGTACCGCCCCTCTGACAGTGCAGCACTCCCTCAGTACCGCCCCTCCAACAGTGCGGCTCTCCCTCAGTACTGTCCCTCCGACAGTGCGGCGCTCCCTCAGTACCGCCCCTCCGACAGTGCGGCGCTCCCTCAGTACCGCCCCTCCGACAGTGCGGCGCTCCCTCAGTACCGCCCCTCCGACAGTGCGGCTCTCCCTCAGTACCGCCCCTCCGACAGTGCGGCGCTCCCTCAGTACCGCCCCTCCGACAGTGCGGCGCTCCCTCAGCACTGCACTGGAGTGTCAGCCTAGATTTTTGTGCTCAAGTCTCTGGAGTGGGACTTGAGCCCACAACCTCTGACTCAGAGGCGAGAGTGCTATCCACTGAGCCACAGCTAAGGTTACTAACCCACCACACTCCATGGGAGTAGCCTTACTAACCAGCCCCCACACTCTTTACTGACAGTAACACAGCAAACATCAGAATTCAAGCTGTATTCCCACCCCCTCACCTGTCCCCATCCAGGTTGCTGCTGGACTTCAGAACACACGTTGATCCTACTGAGGACAGAGAAGCTTTTCGCCTCTGCTCCCTTCGATCTGCTGCAGCTTCCCGGGTTCAAGTGCTGGTGCTCTGGTGCTTCCTTACCGGTGGGTGGAATGTGTAGTTGTGGTCGCCTGGACATGGGACAGAGATTACTCGCCTTACAGAGAGGGGCAACACGGAGGATTCCTGGTCTCAGGGATCTATATTCTGAGGAAAGGTTAAGGAAGTTGGGCTTATTTTTTGTTTTGTTTGGGAAAAAAGATTTATAGATTGAACTTGGCCTCAGAGAGGGAGCAGCACAGACTCACCAGGATGATACTGGGGCTAAAAGGGTTAAATTATAAGGACAGGTGGCACAGACTAGTCTTATATTCCCTTGAGTATAGATGATTACAGTGTTTAAGATGATTAAAGGATTCGATCGGGTAGATAGAGAGAAATTATTTCCTCTGGTGGGTGGAGTCCAGAACAAGGGGGCAGAACCTTAAAATTAGAGCCAGGCCGTTCAGGGGTGATGTCAGGAAGCACTTCTTCACACAAAGGGTGGCGGAAATCAGGAACTCTCTCCCCCAAAAAAGCTGTTGAGGCTGGGGGTCAATTCAAAATTTCACAACTGAGATGGAGAGATTTTTGTTGGGCGAGGGTATTAAGGGTTACGGAACCAAGGCGGGTAAATGGGGTTAAGATACAGATCAGCTCGTGATCTAATAGAATGGTGGAACCGGCTCGAGGGGCTGAACGGCCTCCTCCTGTTCCTCTAACTGATTGAGACTTTCAGGCGGTGTTCCTTGTGGTGAACGTCTTCAATCTCCAGGGGACACAAGGTAAAAATCAGGAAGTTGGGAATAAGAAGGGACATCAGAGGAAACTTTTTCACCCAAAAGAGTTTTGGGATAAGTTACCAGAGCAGGCCATTGGAGCAGACAGCAGAAATGAGTTCCAAGAGACAATTGGGTAGGTTTCTGGAGAGAAGGGATGGTGGGAGATGGTGAGAAGGCAACGGGACCTCACCATACACACTCAGTCCAAACTCCCAGTTCTCCAGATCATCCAAAAGCCTCCCAGTCCCGGTGCAGGCAACGCCCTGGTTTTATCTGCCATGCTGTGTGGTGGTGTCAATGGGTATAACTGTTCCAAGCCTGGTAGCTCTGTTCTCAGTCTACTGCCCTCGCTGGTGGATTTATCAGTCACATCCTGCCTTGTATCTCCGGGCTGCTGAATTCCCACCACATGCCAGGCAGATCCCGGTCTCCATTGCTTTGGTAGGGTGTGCTCCTACTCTAAGTGAGGTGATTGAGAAAGAAATAACGTCCATTTATACAGCGCCTTACATGACATCCCAAAGCGCTTCACATCCAATGAAGTATTTTTGAAGTGTGGCCACTGTTGTAATGTAGGAAACGCAGCAGCCAATTTGCGCACAGCAAGCTCCCACAAACAGCAAATGTGATAATAGTGATGTTGGTTGAGAGATAAAGATTGGGCCCAGGACACTGGGGAGAACTTCCCCCTGTTCTTCTTCCAATAGTGGCCGTGGGATCTTTTACATCCACCCGAGAGGGCAGACGGGGGCCTCGGGTTAACATCAACAGCACCTCCGTCAGTGGGACTTGAACCCACGGCCTTCTGACTCAGAGGCGAGAGTGCTACAAGCTGACACTGCCTCTTCTGGGCACGCGGCCACTTTGGTGGGGTACCGGGAGCGGCTGTAATTTCAGGGTGAATATCAGCAGGTTATAGGATTACAATAATTACAGGTAGGATATTGGGGGTTAGACCTTACTACCAGTTACACATAGACTATCAGTGAGCTACTGTTGGGTATAGCAACATTGGAGTAGGCCATTCAGCCCCTCGGGCTTGCTCAAGTAGATCATTGCTGATGATCTTATGGCTGACCAGGTTATGAGGGGAATCTGAGTGTTACTATTAGTTATTAGCTGCAATTTCAGTAAGTTACTGGTGGAATCAAAGTTCTTCATTCATCTCTTGAAGCTGGCAATGAGTTGATATATTAAAAAAATGATAGGAAGATGAGGTGTAGCTGATCCTGCCAGCCGCTAGGTGCGCTAGATTCGGAGGTCTCCCTCGGCCAGCGGTGCACGTCGGTCTACTGGAGGATTCGCGCCGCGGTGGCTGCCGGGTGGTTGGATATTCCTCGCCGCGGCGGATTTCGACCAATCAGGGACTAATCCAGCCGTGCACGCCGATTGGCTGGAGGACCAGGGGCCCGGTGCACGCCGATTGGCTGGAGGGCCAAAGGCCCGGTGTCGGCTGATTGGCTGGAGGTGCGGGGAGCGCGGTGCAGGCCGGGCTGTTGGAGGACCCGGGACGCGGAGTGCTGTTCGGGCGGGAGAATCTGATCCGCCCCGGGGCCCGCGGCTTTAGTCAAGCGACAGGGGAATGATTGAAAGTTGAGTGAATTAACATCAGTGAGCGCTGAGGGAAACAAAGGCCCGGAGATGCCGGCAAAGGTGGAGAATATCATCTCCGAGCTGGAGATTTTCAATGTGGTTGTTGAGGATGACGGTGCGCTGGAGAAACGTGAGTGCGAGGGGAATAGAGATATTAACTCATTAATCCATTAACTAACCCATTAACTAATTCATTAACCTATTAAAACTCATTAACTAACCCATTAATTCAGCTAATCCATTAACTAACCTCTTCTTAGGCAGTTCCTCGGAACCGAGGATGACTTGCTTCCACACTAACAATTGGTTCTCAGGTGACTGATGAGTCCGATGTGGGACCGACAGTCTCTGTCACAGGTGGGGCAGACGGTGGTTGAAGGGGCGGGTGGATGGGGTGCTTGGGTTGACGTGCGCTCCTTCCGCGGTTTGCGCTTGGCTTCCGCTTGCTCCCAGTGAAGAGACTCGAGGTGTTCGGAGCCTTCCCGGATGCTTCTCCTCCACTTTGTGCGGTCTTGGGCCAGGGATTCGCAGGTGTCGGTGGGGATGTTGCACTTTTTTCAAGGAGACCTTGAGGGTGTCCTTGAAGCGTTTCCTCTGCCCACCTGGGGCTCTCTTGCCGTGTCGGAGCTCCGAGTAGAGCGCTTGTTTTGGGAGTCTGATATCGGGCATGTGGACGATGTGGCCCGTCCATCGGAGCTGATCGAGTGTGGTCAAAGCTTCGATGCTGGGGATGTTGGCCTGAGCGAGAACACTGACGTTGGTGCGCCTATCCTGCCAATGGATTTACAGGATCTTGCGGAGGCAGCGTTGGTGGTACCTCTCCAGTGCTTTGAGGGGTCTGCTGTACGCAGTCCATGTCTCTGAGGCATACAGGAGGGCGGGTATCACTACTGCTCTGTAGACCATGAGCTTAGTGCCGGGTTTGAGGTCCTGGTCTTCAAACACTCTTCCTCAGGCGACCGAAGGCTGCACTGGCACACTGAAGGCGGTGTTGGACTTCGTCATCGACGTCTGCCCTTGTTGATGGTAGGCTCCCGAGGTATGGAAAGTGGTCCACGTTGTCCAAGGCCTTGTCGTGGATTTTGCTAATCGGGGGGCAGTACTGTGTGGCGGGGGCAGGTTGGTAGAGGACCTTTGTCTTACAGGTGTTTAGTGTAAGGCCTATGCTCTCGTACGCTTCGGTGAAGGTGTTGATGATGGTTTGGAGTTCGACCTCAGTGAGCGCAGCCGCAAGCATCGTCTGCATACTGTAATTCGACGACCTTTGATCTGGACTGGAGGCAACGGAGGTTGAACAGTTTCCCGTTTGTTCTGTAAATTAGCTCCACTCCAGCAGGGAGCTTACTGAGGGTGAGATGGAGCATTGCAGCAAGGAAGGTCGAGAAGAGCGTTGGTGCGATGACACAGCCTTGCTTGACCCCGGTCCGTACGTGAATTGGGTCTGTGGTGGATCCGTTGGTCAGGATCACGGCTTGCATGTCGTGGTGAAGCAGGCGAAGATGGTGACAAACTTTTGAGGGCAGCCGAATTTTAGGAGGATACTCCATAATCAACCTATTAACTAATTGACTAGCCCATTAACTTATTAGCTAACTCATTGTAATTAACTCATTCTAATCCATTAACTAACTCATTAACTAGCCCATTAACCCAGCTCTGTAATCTGGTTTATTTTGGGGAGTTGGGAATTCCATTCTCCCCTATTATAAGTAGAAAAATAATAATATTTATTATAAAGAGAGAACTTTTCTTTCGCACCTTTATCATCCTCGGGACATCCCAAAGCGCTTCAAAATAAACCAATGAAGTGTGGTCACTGTTGTAATGTAGGAAACGTGGCAGCCAATTTTTCACGCACAGCAAGCTCCCACAAACAGCAATGTGATAATGACCAGATCATCTGTTTTAGTGATGTTGGTTGAGGGATAAATATTGACCCCAGGACACCGGGGAGAACTCCCCCCTGCTCTTCTTCCAGTAGCGGCCGCGGGATCTTTTACATCCACCCGAGAGGGCAGACGGGGCCTCGGTTTAACGTCTCCTCCTCACGTCCTGAGGAATTTTTTTCCACTTGACTACTTTATAAGTCAATGTACTCGTTGTACTGAAGGAGCAGCTTACAGTTAAACAGCGCCTGTCGTGGCGCGCAATGTCCCGCGGTGACTCAGGATTTGGGGGTCAGACCGGAGCAGGAAGGCGTTTAGGGAAGTGACTGAAAGCACTGGTGAAGTGTAAAAATGTTAGTGCTTATAGCGATTAAATAAAAAGGGCCGACATTACAGACTGTGCGGGTAATGGCTCTCTCTAACAATCTCGCCTTTGTATGACTTGACTGATTTTTTTTTCCCTCCTAATGTTTTTATTCCCCCGCTTTCCACGTTTTAATTTTTCTACAATTTGACCATGTAAATCTGACCGCAGGAAAGTGGCAGACAGACCAGCCAAAGTTATGTGCAGCCCATCCCACTGAGTCTCTCCTCTGCCTGACGTGACCTTGATCTGGTCCCTGTTCCACATTCGAGTCGGGCAGCGAGAGTCGGGCGAGGCAGTGGTGAGGCCTCTATAGTCCAATAGCTGTGGTCCCAGGGTTGTGACTGGCCGCCGAACACTCCGACAGGTGTGTGTGTGAGGCAGGATCAGTGGGAAGTTGCAGAAGATCGTTTGCTGTTTCTGTTTTTTTAAATGTGTTTTTCCTCTTTTTTAATGCAGTGTTGGAGCACTGTATCACGTATCGGTTGAAGGAAGAAATCATTGTAAACGAGTGGTTCGCGTTCAGCCATACACGAGGTGGTGTTGCCTTTAATGCCGACAATGTGGGCATTTTTGAACATGAGGTAATGGGTTAAGAACCTCCCACTTGGAGTTACTGTCAACAGTTCCGATTTCCGTATTACAGAAAGGATATAGAAGCACTGCAGAAAGTGCAAAAAAGATTTACCAGAACATGAGACGTAGGAGCAGGAGTCGGCCATTCGGCCCCTCGAGCCTGCTCCGCCATTCAATAAGATCATGGCTGATCTGATCTTGGCCTCAACTCCACTTCCCTGCCCGCCCCCCATAACCCTCGACTCCCTTTTCGTTCAAAAATCTGTCTATCTCCACCTTAGATATATTCAATGACCCAGCCTCCACAGCTCTCTGGGGAAGAGAATTCCAAAGATTCACCACCCTCAGAGAAGAAATTCCTCCTCATTTCCGATTTAAAAGGGTGCGCCCTTATTCTGAAATCATGCCCCCTCGTTCAAGATTCCCCCCACGAGGGGAAACATTCTCTCTGCATCTACCTTGTCGAGCCCCCTTAGAATCTTGCATGTCTCAATAAAATCCCCTCTGATTCTTCTGAACTCCAATGAGTATAGGCCCAGCCTGCTCAAACTTTCTTCATAAGACAATCTTTTCATCTCCGGAATCAACCTCGTGAACCTTCTCTGAACTGCCTCCAATGCAAGTATATCCTTCCTTAAATAAGGAGACCAAAACTGTACGCAGTACTCCAGGTGTGGTCTCACCAGCACCTGTACAGTTGTAGCAGGACTTCCCTACTTTTATACTCCATTCCCTTTGCAATAAAGGCCAACACTCCATTTGCCATCCTAATTACTTGCTGTACCTGCATGCTAACAGAACTGAGAGGTTCTAACTGTCAGAAAAGACCGAACGGGCTGGGGCTCTTTTTTTTCGAGAACTGAGAAGGCTGAGGGGGTGACCTGATCGAGGTCTTTAAAATTATGAAGGGGTTCGATAGGGTAGACGTAGAGAAGATGTTTCCACTTGTGGGGGAGACCGGAACTCGGGGCCATCAATATAAGATAGTCACTAATAAATCCAATAGGGAATTCAGGAGAAACTTCTTTACCCAGAGAGGGGGGAGAATGCGCTGCCTGAAAGAGTGGTGGAAGCAGAGTCAGTAGTATTATTGTAAAGGAAATCGGATAAATACTTGAGGGAGAAATGTGCTGGGCTGTGGGGAAAGAGCAGGGGGAGTGGGACTAATTGGAGAGCTCTTTCAAAGAGCCGGCACAGGCACGATGGGCCGAACGGCCTCCTCCTGTGCTGTCTGATTCTATAATATCTGCGGAGAGCCTCTCTCGTATCACAGCAGCACTGCCAGTGACAGCCCCAGCTTCAGTGGCAGTCCCTGTCATGTAAAGACCCCGCTGGGGCTGGTGGAGTGTAGAACGGGCCCTAAAGTGACGTCGGCTGTTGCTTGTGAGGTTTCTTTTCTATTTGCGGGTGAGCCGGGCGCGTGTGAATGCCTGTGCGGCCCGGTAGCGTGGATTTAGGAGCGCTGACTGTTCAGCAGCCGTGGGCAGGGGGATGTCGCCAAGTAGAGATGAAGTTACACTCCGTGACTTTTGAACCACCTGGCCCCGTGAGCTGAAACTCGCGCGGTTGTCTCCCTGTACGGGTATCTTCTGTATTATAAAGGGGACCTAAATGCCGTCGGACTGGTGGAATAAATCACTTCCCTAAGGTAATAGGACCTATGTTGTCACAGATCAGCATCGCCAGAACAAATAGCACTGAGACGGCACAATTGGGAGTGTTGCTTTTTGTAGTTCTGCTTGAATTGCATCCATTAAGACAACTAACGGACTGTTATTCTCTTCCCCCACCCCCACCTTGCCCCAAAAATGTGTTTTTCTTGGCAGATCCTTAGTAAAAAAGCCAATAAGACTCGCCTGCCAATGGCCAAGCGAAACAACCGGGTACCGATCCAGGACCAGAACACTCTTGAAGAGCTGTATCCTTTTAACCAAACGTGAAATGCTGCGGATGCTGGAAAGCTGAAATAAAAACCGAAAATGCTGGCAACGCTCAGCAGGTCAGGCAGCGTCTGCGGAGAGAGAAACAAGAGTCAACGTTTCAGCTCGGTGACTTTTCATTGGCACTCAGAATATGAAATGTGTGCAGTGTTCTCGGGAGATGATTTAGGGAGGAGTCGGTTGTGGTTGTAAGAACATAAGAAATAGGAGCAGGAGTCGGCCATTCGGCCCTTCGAGCCTGCTCCGCCACTCAATGAGATCATGGCTGATCTTCTGCCTCAACTCCTTTCACCGGCCCTATCGCCATATCTCTTGATGCCCTTACTAGTCAGAAATCTATCGACTTCTGTTTTGAATATACCCAATGACTGAGCCTCCACAGCCCTCTGGGGTAGAGAATTCCAAAGATTCACCACCCTCTGTGTGAAGAAATTTCTTCTCATCTCAGTCCTGAATGGCCGACCCCTTATCCTGAGGCTGTGGCCCCTGGTTCTATACTCCCCAGCCAAGGGAAACATTCTCCCAGCATCCACCCTATCAAGCCCTGTAATAATTTTGCATGCTTCAATGAGATCCCCTCTCATTCTTCTGAATTCAAGAGAATCCAGGCCTAGTTTACTCAATCTCTTCTCATACGACAGTCCCGCCATCCCAGGAATCAATCTGGTGAACCTTCGTTGCACTCCCTCTATGGCAAGTATATCTTTCCTTAGGTAAGGAGACCAAAATTGTACACAGTACTCCAGGTGTGGTCTCACCAAGGCCCTGTATAATTGGAGGACTTTATATCGCGCCTTCCACTTGGTCAGGATGTCCCAAAGCGCGGCACAGCCAATTACTTTTGGAGTTCGCTCGCTGTTCTGTTAAAATGCTGGCAGCCGATTTGCACACTGCAGGATCCCACAAACCGCAGTGTGGTAAATGACCGGTTAATCTGTGTTTGGTGGTGGTAGCTAAGGGATAAATGTTGATCCGGACACCAGGAGAACTCTTGACTAAAGCCACGGAACCTTTTATGTCCACCTGAACAGACATTCCATCCGAAAGGCGGCACCTTTGACTCTGCAGCACTCCCTCAGCACTGAAGCGTCGGGGCAGATTCTGTGCTCAAGTCCCGGAGTGGGGCTTGAACCCACGACCTTCTGACTCCGGCGCGAGAGTGCTACCGAATAATTTATCCACAAATAATTGGACAGAGCAGATTTCAAGCAGCGCAGCCATTATAAGGGAGTTTGAGTAGAAGAACATAAGGAATAGGAGCAGGAGTCGGCCATTCGGCCCCTCGAGCCTGCTCCACCATTCAATAAGATCATGGCTGATCATCGACCTCAACTCCACTTTCCCGCCCGATCCCCATATCCCTTGATTCCCCATGAGTCCAAAGATTTATCGATCTCAGCCTTGAATATACTCGAGGACTGAGCATCCACAGCCCTCTGGGGCAGAGAATTCCAAAGATTCACCACCCTCTGAGTGAAGAAATTCCTCCTCCTCTCAGTCTTAAATCCTGAGACTGTGACCTCCTAGTTCTAGACTCTCCAGCCAGGGGGGACACCCTCCCACAGCATCTACCCTGTCAAGCCCCTTAAGAATTTTATACGTTTCAATGAGATCACCTCTCATTCTTCTAAACTCTAGAGAATAAAGGCCTAGTCTACTCAATCTCTCCTCAGCGGGCAATCCCCCCTCATCACAGGAATCAGTCTGGTGAACCTTCATTGTACTCCCTCTGAGGCAAGTATATCCTTCCTTAGGTAAGGAGGCAGTGCAATGAGTTGATTTGAACACACGGAGGTTGATTAATCTTGATAAGTGCAACAATGTATAAAGCAAGACCCTCGGCTCCGCTGCAGGAAGTAAGGGAGGGTGTAAAGTGTGTGTGTTGGGGGGGCGTGTGGAGCATAAACCGTGGTGTGGCCTATTTCTGTGCTGTAAGTTCTCTGTAAAGGATGGCGGGTAAAGGGAGCGCAGCAGCGACAGACCGTTGCAGTGCGGCCAGTACGTTTCCTTTAACTCGTGGCCAGTGTCCAAGCAGAGACGGAGGAAGAGAACCTGCTGGATTCGTACGCCACACCAGCTCAGGTAGGTATCTCGCAGCCAAGGACGCTATCCCTTTCGAGGGTCAAAAATTAAAAACTCTGGCTTTCTCCTCCCTGCTCCTTGAGCTTGCCGCCACTGGAAACTCGGGGCAAGAATCCTGCTCCCAGTCCTTTGCCGACGCTCCCACGTAACTCGCCATGAGGAGGCGCACAAGAGCAGCCTGGGTGGCATAGAAACATAGAATCTAGGAGCAGGAGTAGGCCATTCGGCCCGTCGAGCCTGCTCCACCATTCAATACGATCATGGCTGATCATCCAAATCCAGTACCCTGTCCCTGCTTTAATCCCCACAGTACACATATCCCACCCTACCCCCGTAACCCCACGTATTTAATTCCCCCTAACATATCCCATCCTATCCCCATAACCCCACATATTTAATCCCCCCCCTAACACTAAGGGTCAATTTATCATAGCCAAATCAACCTAACCCGCACATTTTTGGACTGTGGGAGGAAACCGGAGCACCCGGAGGAAACCCACGCAGACACGGGGAGAATGTGCAAACTCCACACAGACAGTCACCCGAGGTCAGATTCGAACCCGGGTCCCTGGCGCTGTGAGGTACCAGTGCTAACCACTATGCCACCGTGTTGCTCTGTGATTATTGTTTTCTCTCTATGTTCCCTTCCTCCTCCCCAACCCCCCCACCCAAAGGAATATTAATCTCCGATCGATGCCCCATTCATTGCAGATTTGGGAAATGAATGATTGTGACTTATTCGTTGCTGCTGCATAATTACACTGCCCCTAGTGGGGATGGATGGAATGTGTCACTTAGTTTGTTTTGCAGGGGGTGGGGGATGGAATGGCTGCGCTCTGTGGGGCGCTCGTTCAGAGTGCGTGCTTCCAATTGATTTTACTCTCTCCCGTAGGCGGCATCACACAAGCGGGCGCTGACCACTCCGGAAAACCCGCAGTCGAAGAAGGTCTCGATTACCCGCAGCCCGCGCATACTCTTCTCTCCGGCCTCCTTCTCTCCAAGGTAACCGTGCAGTTCGAACAACCGGTGGAACGAGCTGGAAATACACAGCAGCATCCGTCGAGACAGAGACACAGACACTCGCTGTCTGTTAGCAGTTGCTCTCCTGGCCTTGACCTGTTCTCTGCTGCCCCTCTTAGTTTTGCCCTGCTGTATAAAGGGGCTCCCCTCCCTCTTTTTTAAGTACTGATGAAAGGTCTCTATCCGAAACGTTAACTTGTGTTTTCCCTTCTCGGATGCTGAGTGAAGTGACCTGCTGTGTATTTCCAGCGGTGCATGTTTTTATTACGCATTTGCTGTGCTTTCTTAACTCTGTAGAATTTAATATGGTGGCTTTCATGTCTCAGAAGGAATCTAAAATCAAACATTTATATTCCTCTTTTTTTTACTTCTATGAACTAATCGGGTGAGAATGATTGATTTTCTCCCCTTCTGCCAGCTAGGCACCGATGCCGTGTCCTGCCCCTCCTGCGATTGACAGTCCACTCTCTGCATGAAGTAATGTGGGGAAACGCGGCAGCCAAGTTGCGCACAGCAAGGTCCCGCAAACCGCAACGTGATAATGACCAGATCATCTGTTTTTAGTGATGTTGGTTGCTGAATAAATATTGGCCCCAGGACACCGGGGAGAACTCCCCCTGCTGTTCTTCGAAAGAGTGGCCGTCGGATCTTTTACGTCAACCTCGGTTTAATGTCTCATCTGAAAGACGGCACCCCCGACAATGCAGCACTCCCTCAGATTGTCGGGCTCAGATCTCTGGAGTGAGGTTTGAACCCACGACCTTCTGACTCTGGTGAGAGTGCTATGGCTGACGCCCTAACGCATGAAGTGTTCGCATTCCAACGCTCTCCTGGCCGGCCTCCCGTCTTCTACTCTTAATAAACTTCAGCTCATCCAAAACTCTGCTGCCCCGTGTCCTAACTCGCACCGAGTCCCTCTCAACCATCACCCCTGTGCTCGCTGACCTACATTGGCCGCCAGTCCGGCAACGCCTCGATTTTAAATTTCTCGTCCATGTGTTCAAATCCCTCCATGGCCTCCTCGCCCCCCTCCCTATCTCTGTAACCTCCTCCAGCCCTACACCCCTCCCTATCTCTGTAACCTCCTCCAGCCCTACACCCCTCCCTATCTCTGTAACCTCCTCCAGCCCTACACCCCTCCCTATCTCTGTAACCTCCTCCAGCCCCTACAACCCTCCCTATCTCTGTAACCTCCTCCAGCCCTACAACCCTCCCTATCTCTGTAACCTCCTCCAGCCCCACAACCCTCCCTATCTCTGTAACCTCCTCCAGCCCCACAACCCTCCCTATCTCTGTAACCTCCTCCAGCCCCCTACAACCCTCCCTATCTCTGTAACCTCCTCCAGCCCTACAACCCTCCCTATCTCTGTAACCTCCTCCAGCCCTACAACCCTCCCTATCTCTGTAACCTCCTCCAGCCCCACAACCCTCCCTATCTCTGTAACCTCCTCCAGCCCCCTACAACCCTCTCTATCTCTGTAACCTCCTCCAGCCCCTACAACCCTCCCTATCTCTGTAACCTCCTCCAGCCCCTACAACCCTCCCTATCTCTGTAACCTCCTCCAGCCCCTACAACCCTCCCTATCTCTGTAACCTCCACCAGCCCCTACAACCCTCCCTATCTCTGTAACCTCCTCCAGCCCCGACAACACTCCCTATCTCTGTAACCTCCTCCAGCCCTACAACCCTCCCTATCTCTGTAACCTCCTCCAGCCCCTACAACCCTCCCTATCTCTGTAACCTCCTCCAGCCCTACAACCCTCCCTATCTCTGTAACCTCCTCCAGCCCCTACAACCCTCCCTATCTCTGTAACCTCCTCCAGCCCCTACAACCCTCCCTATCTCTGTAACCTCCTCCAGCCCCCACAACCCTCCCAGATCTCTGCGCTCCTCCAATTCTGGCCTCTTGCTCATCCCCCGATTTCCATCGCTCCACCATTGGCGGCCGTGCCTTCAGCTGCCTGGGCCCTAAGCTCTGGAATTCCCTCCCTAAACCTCTCCGCCTCTCTCTCCTCCTTTAAGACACTCCTTAAAACCGACCTATTTGACCAAGCTTTTGGTCGTAATATCTCCTTGTGTGGCTCGGTGTCAAATTTTGTTTGGTAATTGCTCCTTGGGATGTCTTGCTACGTTAAAGGTGTTGTATAAATGCAAGTTGTTGTTTGGAATACACGCCCCTCATGAACCCACGTGGCAGCGGCCGGTTGGTGCTTGAATGAGTAACTTTTCTTCTTGCTCTCCTCAGTGCCACCCCGTCTCACAAGTACAGTTCCAGAGCTAACCGCGGTGAAGTGGTCGTCTCCTTCGGCACGGTGCGAGGGGCCACCTGGCGTGGCATGGGGGGCAGGAGTGCCAGCGTGCAGCTGCTAGTTGCGCCCGAAGACTCGATCACCAAAAGGTTTAAATACATGTTCCAGAAGCTCTTTGACATCCGAGAAGGTAATGCCCGTTCAGCTGCGTGTTGATTTCACTGGGTTTCCCCTGACTCCCTCAGCACCGTCCCAGCTCTGAGCTGGCTGAGGAATTGTGGGATGTCCTCGGTGAGGCGGTGAAACGCCCCTCTCGTGTCTCCTGGTTAACAACAAACCCCTGCAACCAGGGCGGCAGGGCACCATTGTTGACCTCAGTGCTGTGGGTAACTCATAGAATCGTAGAAAGTTACAGCACGGAAGGAGGCCATTTCGGCCCATCGTGTCTGCGCCGGCCAACAAAGAGCTATCCAGCCTCATCCCACTTCCCAGCTCTTGGTCCGTAGCCCTGCAGGTTACAGCATCCCAAGTGCACATCCAAGTACTTTTTAAATGTGATGAGGGTTCCTGCCTCTACCACCCTTTCAGGCAGTGAGTTCCAGACCCCCACAACCCTCTGGGTGAAGAAATTTCCCCTCAAATCCCCTCTAAACCTTCCACCAATTACTTTAAATCTGTGCCCCCTGGTTTTTGACCCCTCTGCTAAGGGAAATCGGTCCTTCCTATCCACTTTATCTAGGCCCCTCATAATTTTATACACCTCAATAAGGTCTCCCCTCCGCCTCCTCTGTTCCAAGGAAAACAGACCCAGCCTATCCAATCTTTCCTCATAGCTAAGATTCTCTACTCCCGGCAACATCCTTGTAAATCTCCTCTGTACCCTCTCTAGTGCAATCACATCTTTCCTGTAATGTGGTGACCAGAGCAGGAATCAACAGGAAGGGTTGGCCCTGGACAACCCACGCTGCTGAAATCACGGCTCCCCTCAACCAGCGGGGCGTTCTGGACCCCACACCTCAGGAAGGATATACTGGCCTTGGAGGGGGAGCAGCGCAGATTCACCAGAACGATACCGGGGCTAAAAGGGTTAAATTCTGAGGACAGGTTGCACAGACTGGGCTTGTATTCCCTCGAGTTTAGAAGATTAAGGGGTGATCTGAGCGAAGTGTTTAAGATCATTAAAGGATTCGATAGGGTCGATCGAGAGAAACTATTTCCTCTGGTGGGGGGAGTCCAGAACAAGGGGGCAGAACCTTAAAATTAGAGCCAGGCCGTTCAGGGGTGATGTCAGGAAGCACTTCTTCACACAAAGGGTGGCGGAAATCTGGAAAACTCTCCCCCAAAAAGCTGTCGAGGCTGGAGGGGGGTCAACTGGAGATTTCAAAACTGAGATGGTTAGATTTTTGCTGGCGAAGGGTATTCAGGGTTACGGAACCAAGGCGGGTGGATGGAGTTAAGATTTAGATCAGCCCGTGATCTAATCGAATGGCTGGACAGGCTGGAGGGGCGGAAGGGCCTCCTCCTGCTCCTATGTTGGGCTGCTGCCCCTGACTGCGATCAGGTGCTCCCCTGCCGGAAAGTGGGCCGAACTGTGGTCGCTTGCAGCCGCTCGCTGTCTGGGCTCCCACGTGAACGTGGGCCAGCTGGGCGAGCGGATCCTTCCCCCACCCCCCCCACAGCGGGAGGAGAGGGCAGCGTCAGCAGGGTGTGCTGCGACCGCTCCCCCGACAGCCCAGTGAGTGGAGGAAGCGACTGGTATGGTGCTGAGGCCGACGGACAAGAGGGACATCAGCTTCAAATCAGAGCCAGGCCATTCAGAAGAGAAGTTAGGAAACCCATCTTCATGCAAAGGGTGGTAGAAGTCTGGAGCACTCTCCCACAAAAAGCAGTCGACACCAGCTCGATTTAATCATTTAAAATCTGAGATTGATCGATTTTTGTTGGGCGAGGGTATGAAGGGATGTGGAGCCAAGGCGCGGGTAGCTGGAGTTAGGATACAGATCAGTCATGATCTCATTGAGTGGCTCGAGGGGCTGAATGGCCTCCTCCCTGTTCCTACGAGCCAGGAGGCCTCGTGTCTTGACTCCTGGTCCGTACGAAGTTGGCTGTTCTCCGCCGGGGCGCGGAAAGTTTGGCCTCGGTACCCTTGGCCAAAGCGAGGGGAGAAATCGGCCAGGTCTCCTGCCCCTGATGGCTGCACACCGACTGCCGCTGAGAAAACACATGAGTGTGGAAGTCAGGCGCGGACTGGATCGGCCTCGGCTGTGATGCTTCCCACAGATGAATAGCCTGCCGACACTTGTTGTCGAGGCTCGCGCACGGAGTGCCCGCTTGGGGGGAGACACTGCCTCAGCAAGGGGTTAATGCCTTTGGGGGGTGGGAAAGTTGGTGAGCAAGTAACAAAGTTTCTAATCCGCTGTTCATTAAACCATTTCAGTTCTAATCGAGAGGATTGAGGATCTGAGTCAAGCTTTAACGGATCATTACAATATCGAGGAGTTCCGATCGGTTGCCATGCCAGCTCAGGTGAGGCGCCGTGTTCTCGTTCTAAGTCGTATCTTATCCACCTGGAGCTTGCAGCAAATTGCCCGCTCGATTCAATGTCGGCAAACTCGAAACTTACTGAGAAGTAATGGTTCCCCCTTAATAAAACTCTCCTGTTTAAAATGGAGAATTTATTTGACGTAGTGGGTCTCCTGAGGTTTTTTGCATGTTGAAGAGGGGCTGCCTCGTATCCTCACTCACACCATGTCCCGTTCACCCATCACCACCCCGCTGTGCTCGCTGACCTACATTGGCTCCCGGTCCCCGAATGCCTCCATTTTACAATTCTCATCCTCCTGTTCAAATCCCTCCATGGCCTCCTCACCCCTCCCTATCTCCGTAACCTCCTCCAGCCCCTACAACCCTCCCTATCTCCGTAACCTCCTCCAGCCCCTACAACCCTCCCTATCTCCGTAACCTCCTCCAGCCCCTACAACCCTCCCTATCTCTGTAACCTCCTCCAGCCCCTACAACCCTCCCTATCTCTGTAACCTCCTCCAGCCCCGACAACCCTCCCTATCTCTGTAACCTCCTCCAGCCCCTACAACCCTCCCTATCTCTGTAACCTCCTCCAGCCCCTACAACCCTCCCTATCTCTGTAACCTCCTCCAGCCCCTACAACCCTCCCTATCTCTGTAACCTCCTCCAGCCCCTACAACCCTCCCTATCTCTGTAACCTCCTCCAGCCCCTACAACCCTCCCTATCTCTGTAACCTCCTCCAGCCCTTGGGCAGGACTGGAACCGATGTCCTCGGGGTAATATTTGCTAAAGCAGTTCGGGAGGATTTAAACTAATATGGCAGGGGAATGGGAACCTATGTAGCAAAACAGGGGGAAGTAATATGCAGTCAGAAACAAATGTTAGAAGGGTGAGAAACAATAGGGGAAGGCCGAGTAAACAAAGGCAAGAAACACAAAGGGCCATACTAAATCATAAGTCTAAAAGGACAAAGGATGTTAATAAAACAAGCCTAAAGGCTCTGTGTCTTAATGCAAGGAGTATCCGTAATAAGGTGGATGAATTGACTGTGCAAATAGATGTTAACGGATACGATGTGATTGGGATTACAGAGACGTGGCTCCAGAACAATCAAGGCTGGGAACTGAACATCCAGGGGTATTCAACATTCAGAAAGGATAGAATAAAAGGAAAAGGGGGTGGGGTAGCATTGCTGGTTAAAGAGGAGATTAATGCAATAGCTAGGAAGGACATCAGCTTGGAGGATGTGGAATCAATATGGGTTGAGCTGCAGAACACCAAAGGGCAGAAAACGTTAGTGGGAGTTGTGTACAGACCTCCAAACAGCAGTAGTGAGGTGGGGGAGGGTATGAAACAGGAAATCAGAGGTGCGTGCAAAAAAGGCACAGCAGTTATCATGGGTGACTTTAATATGCATATAGATTGGGCTACTCAAACTGGAAGCAATACGGTGGAGGAGGATTTCCTGGAGTGTTTAAGGGATGGTTTCCTAAACCAATATATTGAGGAACCAACTCGAGGGGAGGCCATCCTGGACTGGGTGTTGTGTAATGAGGAAGGACTAATCAGCAATCTTGTGGTACGAGGCCCCCTGGGGAAGAGTGACCATAGTATGGTGGAGTTCTACATTAGGATGGAGAAGGAAACAGTTAAGTCAGAGACCATGGTCCAGAACTTAAATAAGGGCAACTTTGAGGGTATGAGGCGTGAATTGGCGAGGTTAAATTGGCAAGCGATATTTAAGGGGCTATCAGTGGAAGGGCAATGGCAGACATTTAGAGATCGCATGGATGAACTACAACAATTGTACATCCCGGTCTGGCGTAAAAATAAAAAAGGGAAGGTGGCTCAACCATGGCTAACAAGGGAAATCAGGGATAGTATTAAAACCAAGGAAGTTGCATACAAATTGGCCAGAAGTAGCAGCAAACCCGGGGACTGGGAGAACTTCAAAACTCAGCAGAGGAGGACGAAGGGTTTGATTAGGGCAGGGAAAATAAAATATGAAAGAAAGCTTGCAGAGAACATTAAAATGGACTGCAAAAGCTTCTATAAATATGTAAGAAGAAAGAGGTTAGTAAAAACAAACGTAGGTCCCCTGCAGTCGGAAACAGGGGAAGTCGTAATGGGGAACAAGGAAATGGCAGATCAATTGAACAAGTACTTTGGTTCGGTGTTTACTGTGGAGGACACACACAACCTGCTGGAAATAAAAGGGGTCAGAGGATCTGGTAAGAGGGAGGAGCTGAGGGAAATCCTTATTAGTCGGGAAAAGGTATTGGGGAAATTGATGGGACTGAAGGCTGAAAAATCCCTGGGGCCTGATGGTCTGCATCCCAGAGTACTTAAGGAGGTGGCCTTGGAAATAGTGGATGCATTGACGATCATTTTCCAACATTCCTTAGACTCTGGATCAGTTCCGATGGAGTGGAGGGTGGCCAATGTAACCCCTCTTTTTAAAAAAGGAGGGAGGGAGAAAGCAGGGAATTATAGACCGGTCAGCCTGACATCGGTCGTGGGTAAAATGATGGAAGCAATTATTAAAGATGTCATAACAGACCATTTGGAAAGTGGCGACATGATAGGTCCAAGTCAGCATGGATTTGTGAAAGGGAAATCATGCTTGACAAATCTTCTGGAATTTTTTGAGGATGTTTCCAATAGGGTGGACAGGGGGGAACCAGTAGATGTGGTGTATTTGGACTTTCAGAAGGCCTTCGACAAGGTCCCACACAAGAGATTGGTGAGCAAAGTTAAAGCACATGGGATTGGGGGTAATGTGTTGACGTGGATTGAGAACTGGTTGGCACACAGGAAACAAAGAGTAGGAGTAAATGGGTACTTTTCAGAATGGCAGGCAGTGACTAGTGGGGTACTGCAGGGTTCGGTGCTGGGACCCCAGCTGTTTACATTTTATATTAATGATTTGGACGAAGGGATTAAATGTAATATCTCCAAATTTGCGGATGACACTAAATTGGGAGGCAGTGTGAACAATGAGGAGGATGCTAGGAGGCTACAGAGTGACTTGGACAGGTTGGGTGAATGGGCAAATGTATGGCAGATGAAGTACAATGTGGATAAATGTGAGGTTATCCACTTTGGTGGTAAAAATAGAGAGGCGGACTATTACCTGAATGGTGGCAGATTAGGGAAAGGGGAGGTGCAACGAGACCTGGGCGTCATGGTACATCAGTCACTGAAGGTGGGAATGCAAGTGCAGCAGGCAGTCAAGAAAGCAAACGGAATGATGGCCTTCATAGTAAGGGGATTTGAGTACAGGAGTAGGGAGGTGATGCTGCAGTTGTACAGGGCCTTGGTGAGGCCACACCTGGAGTATTGTGCGCAGTTTTGGTCTCCTAACTTAAGGAAGGACATTCTTGCTATTGAGGGAGTGCAGTGAAGGTTCACTAGATTGATTTCTGGGATGGCCGGACTGACATATCAAGAAAGATTGGGTCAACTGAACTTGTATCCTCTGGAGTTCAGAAGAATGAGGGGGGATCTTATAGAGACATTTAAAATCCTGACTGGTTTAGACAAATTAGATGCGGGCAGAATGTTCCCAATGTTAGGGAAAACTAGAACCAGGGGTCACAGTCTAAGGATTAAGGGGAAGCCATTTAAGACTGAGATGAGGAGGAACTTCTTCACCCAGAGAGTGGTGAATCTATGGAATTCTCTTCCACAGATGGTTGTTGAGGCCAGTTCCCTAAATATATTCAAAAGGGAGTTAGATATAACACTCACAACTAGGGGGATCAAGGGGTATGGCGAGAAAGCAGGAATGGGGTACTGAGGTAGCATGTTCAGCCATGAACGCATTGAATGGCGGTGCAGGCTCGAAGGACCGAATGGTCTACTCCTGTACCTATTTTCTATGTTTCTATGTTTCTAACCTCCTCCAGCACCACAACCCTCCCTATCTCTGTAACCTCCTCCAGCCCCTACAACCCTCACTATCTCTGTAACCTCCTCCAGCCCTACAACACTCCCTATCTCTGTAACCTCCTCCAGCCCCTACAACCCTCCCTATCTCTGTAACCTCCTCCAGCCCCTACAACCCTCCCTATCTCTGTAACCTCCTCCAGCCCTACAACACTCCCTATCTCTGTAACCTCCTCCAGCCCCTACACCCCTCCCTATCACTGTAACCTCCTCCAGCCCTACAACCCTCCCTATCCCTGTAACCTCCTCCAGCCCTACAACCCTCCCTATCTCTGTAACCTCCTCCAGCCCCACAACCCTCCCTATCCCTGTGACCTCCTCCAGCCCCACAACCCTCCCTATCCCTGTGACCTCCTCCAGCCCCTACAACCCTCCCCATCACTGTAACCTCCTCCGGCCCTACACCCCTCCCTATCTCTGTAACCTCCTCTGGCCCTACAACCCTCCCTATCTCTGTAACCTCCTCCAGCCCCTACAACCCTCCCTATCTCTGTAACCTCCTCCAGCCCCTACAACCCTCCCTATCTCTGTAACCTCCTCCAGCCCCTACAACCCTCCCTATCTCTGTAACCTCCTCCAGCCCCTACAACCCTCCCTATCTCTGTAACCTCCTCCAGCCCCTACAACCCTCCCTATCTCTGTAACCTCCTCCAGCCCCTACAACCATTGGCGGCCGTGCCTTCAGTTGCCTGAGCCCCGAGCTCTGGAATTCCCTCCCTAAACCTCTCCGCCTCTCTCTCCTCCTTTAAGACGCTCCTTAAAACCGACCTCTTTGACCAAGTTTTTGGTCCCTTGTCCTAATATCTCATGTGGCTCGGTGTCAAATTTTGTCTGATTTACGCTCCTGTGAAGCGCCTTGGGACGTTTTACTACGTTAAAGGCGCTGTGTAAATACAAGTTGTTGATGTTGGAATTTCAGTCTGTAGTTCGAGCAAACCCACAGCAAAAGCAAGAGGTCTTTATTGTCACGAGTTCAATGAGTGAAAGCTTCTGTCTCCACCCCACCTCGTGGTAGCATCTGGTATTGTCTCTCACAGGATCCCACAGATTAAGCAGTGAACCAGAACTGCACCAAGTAAATTGCTTCGGACTAATAAAAGATCTAACTGCGCCATAAAATACAGCACAGAGGCTGAACATTCAGCTTTATTGTCTCGTAACGTTGCGCTGCCGCCTTTCACTCGGTGTCGGGACTTCAGCGGTGAGTATAGTGACTGCTGTCGCCGGGGCTTTAGAGTAGGGTGCTGAATACAGTGACTGACTGGTGAGTCCTTAGCCCAAGATCAGCTCTTCAATAACAACAGCTCGGTCAACATCAGACAGGTAGCATAACGTTATAGTTGAAGGGTCTCGGCTCAAATCATTAACTTGTCATAAGAAATAGGAGCAGGAGTAGGCCATTCGGCCCCTCGAGCCTGCTCCGCCATTCAATAAGATCATGGCTGATCTTCTACCTCATCTCCACTTTCCTGCACTATCCCCATATCCCTTAATATCCAGAAATCTATCGATCTCTGTCTTGAATATACTCAACGACTGAGCCTCCACAGCCCTCTGGGGTAGAGAATTCCAAAGATTCACCACCCTCTGAGTGAAGAAATTTCTCCTCATCTCAGTCCTAAATGGCCGACCCCTTATTCTGAGACTGTGACCCCCCCTAGTTCTAGACTCCCCAGCCAGGGGAAACATCTACCCTGTCAAGTCCTGTAAGAATTTTGTATGTTTCAATGAGATCACCTCTCATTCTTCTAAACTCTAGAGAATATAGGCCTAGTCTACTCAATCTCTCCTCATAGGACACTCCACCATCCCAGGTATCAGTCTGGTGAACCTTTGTTGCACTCCCTCTATGGCAGTATAACCTTCCTTAGGTAAGGAGACCAAAGCTGTACACAATACTCCAGGTGTGGTCTCACCAGGGCCCTATATAATTGCAGTAAGATGTCTTTACTCTTATACTCAAATCCTCTTGTAATAAAGGCCAACATACCATTTGCTTTCCTAATTGCTTGCTGTACCTGCATGTTAACTTAGTGATTCGTGTACAAGGACACCCAGGTCCCTCTGAACACCAACTTTTCCCAATCTCTCTCCATTTAAAAAATACTCTGCTTTTCTAATTTTCCTACCAAAGTGGATAACTTCACATTTCTCCACATTATATTCCATTTGCCATGTTCTTGCTCACTCACTTAGCTTGTCTATATCTCCTTGAAGCCTCCTTGCATCCTCCTCACAACTTACATTCCCACCTAGCTTTGTATCATCAGCAAACTTGGATATATTACATTTGGTCCCCTCATCCAATTCATTGATATAGATTGTGAATAGCTGAGGCCCAAGCACTGATCCTTGCGGCACCCCACTAGTTACAGCCTGCCAACCCGAAAATGACCTGTTTATTCCTACTCTCTGTTTTCTGTCCGTTAACCAATCCTCAATCCATGTTAGTATATTACCCCCAATCCCATGAGCCCTAATTTTGATTAATAACCTCTTGTGTGGCACCTTATTGAATGCGTTCTGAAAATCCAAATGCACCACATCCACTGTATTCCCCCTTATCTAATCTGCTAGTTACAACCTCAAACACAATTTCCCTTATCATAAATCGGTGTTGACTCTGTCCAATCCTGTTGTTATTTTCTAAGTGCCCTGTTACCACATCCTTAATAATAGATTCTAGCATTTTCCCTTACTACTGATGTCAGGCTAACTGGTCTGTCGTTCCCCGTTTTCTCTCTCCTTTCTTAAATAGTGGGGTTACATTTGCTACCTTCCAATCCGCAGGAACCGTTCTAGAATCTATGGTATTTTGGAAGATGACAACCAATGCATCCACTATCTCTATAGCCACCTCTTTCAAAACCCTAGGATTCAGGCCATCAGGTCCAGGGGATTTATTGGCTTTCAGTCCCATTAATTTCTCCATTACTATTTTTTTACTAATACTCATTTCTTTCAGTTCCTCATTCTCGCTAGACCCTTGGATCTCCACTATTTCCGGGAAGTTTTTTGCGTCTTCTTCCGTGAAGACAGACACAAAGTATTTGTTTAATTTCTCTGCCATTTCCTTATTCCCCATTATAATTTCTCCTGTCTCAGCCTATAAGGGACCCACATTTACTTTAGCTAATCTTTTCCTTTTTATATGCCTATAGAAGCTTTTACAGTCTGTTTTATGTCTCGCTAGTTTACTCTCATTCTGTTTTCCCTTTCTTTATCAATTTCTTGGTCCTCCTTTGCTGAATTCTAAAATCCTCCCAATCCTCAGACTTACTATTTTTGGCAACATTATAAGCCTCTTCCTTTGATCTAATATTATCTTTAACTTCTCTCGTTAGCCACGGTTGGACCACTTTTCCTGTGGGGTTTTTGTGCATTAAAGGAATGTATATATGTTGTAAATTATGTATTAATTCTTTAAATGCTAGCCATTGCTTCTCTGCCGTCATACCTTTTAATGTAGTTTCCCAATCTACCTTGGCCAACTCGCCCCTCATACCTATGTAGTTTGTTTTGTTTAGATTTAAGACCCTAGTTTCGGATTTAACTAAATCACTTTCAAACTCAATATAAAATTCTATCATATTATGGTCACTCTTCCCTAAAGGCCCCTTTACTACAAGGTTATTAATTAATCCTTTCTCATTGCACAATACTAGATCTAAAATAGCCTGCTCCCTAGTTGGTTCCTCAACATACTGATCTAGAAAACTATCTTGTATACATTCCATGAACTCGTCCTCCACACTATTACTGCACATTTGGTCCTTTCACTTTTCAGATGCAGACAGGCTTGCTGCATATTTCCAGCATTTTGTGTTCACTGTTTGTGTCTTGATTTTGTTATGACCCTCCCAGCCAGTCCCTGCAGGGTTCTTTAATGACCAGTAACAAACACTCTGATCCACAGGAGAGCAGCCCGGGGTGGGGAGGTATTTGACCCATTAAAATTTTATACGACAATAACTTGCCTTTATATCGGTCTTTAAGGTAGTAAAACGTCCCAAGGCACTTCACAGGAGTGATTATCAAACAGAATCTGACCCCGAGCCACATAAGGAGATATTAGGGACAGGCAACCAAGAGCTTGGTCAAAGAGGTCGGTTTTAAGGAGCGTCCTAAAGGAGGAGAGAGAGGCGGAGAGGTTTAGGGAGGGAATTCCAGAGCTTACGGCCCAGGCAGCTGAAGGCATGGCCGCCAATGGTGGAGCGATGGAAATCGGGGGATGCAAGAGGCCAGAATTGGAGGATCGCGGAGGGTTGTAGGAGCTGGAGGAGGTTACAGAGATAGGGAGGGTTGTAGGGGCTGGAGGAGGTTACAGAGATAGGGAGGGTTGTAGGGGCTGGAGGAGGTTACAGAGATAGGGAGGGTTGTATTGGCTGGAGGAGGTTACAGAGATAGGGAGGGTTGTGGGGCTGGAGGAGGTTACAGAGATAGGAAGGGTTGTAGGGGCTGGAGGAGGTTACAGAGATAGGGAGGGTTGTAGGGCTGGAGGAGGTTACAGAGATAGGGAGTGTTGTAGGGGCTGGAGGAGGTTACAGAGATAGGGAGGGTTGTAGGGGCTGGAGGAGGTTACAGAGATAGGGAGGGTTGTAGGAGCTGGAGGAGGTTACAGAGATAGGGAGGGTTGTAGGGGCTGGAGGAGGTTACAGAGATAGGGAGGGTTGTAGGGGCTGGAGGAGGTTACAGAGATAGGGAGGGTTGTAGGGGCTGGAGGAGGTTACAGAGATAGGGAGGGTTGTGGGGCTGGAGGAGGTTACAGAGATAGGAAGGGTTGTAGTGGCTGGAGGAGGTTACAGAGATAGGGAGGGTTGTGGGGCTGGAGGAGGTTACAGAGATAGGAAGGGTTGTAGGGGCTGGAGGAGGTTACAGAGATAGGGAGGGTTGTAGGGGCTGGAGGAGGTTACAGAGATAGGGAGGGTTGTAGGGGCTGGAGGAGGTTACAGAGATAGGGAGGGTTGTAGGGCTGGAGGAGGTTACAGTGATAGGGAGGGTTGTAGGGGCTGGAGGAGGTTACAGAGATAGGGAGGGTTGTAGGGGCTGGAGGAGGTTACAGAGATAGGGAGGGGTGTGGGGCTGGAGTAGGTTACAGAGATAGGGAGGGTTGTAGGGCTGGAGTAGGTTACAGAGATAGGGAGGGGTGTGGGGCTGGAGGAGGTTACAGAGATAGGGAGGGTTGTAGGGCTGGAGGAGGTTACAGAGATAGGGAGGGTTGTAGGGGCTGGAGGAGGTTACAGAGATAGGGAGGGGTGTAGGGGCTGGAGGAGGTTACAGAGATAGGGAGGGGCGAGGAGGCCGTGGAGGGATTTGAACACCAGGATGAGAATTTTCAAATCAAGGCATTGCCGGACCGGGAGCCAATGTAGGCCAGCGGGCACTGGAGAGCGAAAGGGAGGTGAACTGAGTGTGCTGGAATCCTGTCCACGTACCAGAATTAAGCAGAGGTCGGACGTGTTGGCTATTGCCCTTCTCAATCGATCCTTTCAATTGGATGCAGGAGCCGGTAACGTTTCTGGGACAGATCGCCTGCGACAGCAATGGAAAACTCAACGCAAAGTCGGTGATATTGCAGGGAGACCGGGCCCACTCGGCGGGGATGCAAGTGCCGGTGGATCTGTCGGAGCTAAAGGAATACTCTCTCTTCCCCGGCCAGGTGAGCGGAGCTGGAGGTTGGCAGGATCGCGCGTCTTGTATTATTTTGCAGGGTCTATTGAGTGAGTTGTGTTAATTGATGAAGACTACCCGTGTAGCACGTCCCTGCGCTGTAAATTCAGTGTGTGCGTGTTAGAGGCGAGTCCGTAATCCAGCGCCGTGGGCCTGCAGTCTCCGATCAAGCCCCCGCTCCCCGCTGGATTGCAGGATGACCTTTTTCCAGGGCTGCACTGGAGGAGGTGTAAATACGGTGAAACCTGTATAAAAAAATTTTAAAAAACGCACCCTTATTGAGAGACCCAAATAACTTCCACGGTAAAATAGACAAGAGGCCCTCTGGAAATCACAGACCCTCGCAAATTACCAGCTACGGACAGAGTTCAACACACCGCTTACAGCTGAAAGCACGGGGACACGCGGGTACGTACGAGGCGGCAGCGGGTCTTGTGAAAGAAGTGGCTTTTGTTGGGAAGTGGAGCTCCTGACCCGCCGTCCACGGCAGCAGAAGAGTGGCTGGAGCCCTGGGGTGGAATGCTCGCACGGCTCCATCCCGAGGGAAGAGAGCGGTTTCTCTGCCGCTAGGGGCGCTGGGTAAAGAACGCCCCCCTTCCCCTGAGAATTTTCACAGTGCGTACGATGACCAATTTGAAAATCAGGAGACCTGCAGAAAGAAAAGGCCAGCTGATGCCAGTCCTGAGGTGTCTGTAATTTACAGGTTTCACTGTACCGCAGTGTACCAGCAGCAGGAGTCACTGCACAATGATGAGGAGGGAGCCAATTTATTTTCTTCTTCTTTCCCCCTCTTCCCAGCCCAAAGCCAAATTCCGCACCCTGGCTAAGATCAGGCTGGTTCCCTGGGGCGTGTCTTCACTGTAAACGCATAATAAGCCCACAAATTGCTCCGCGCCACGCTGGTGGATGAACCCTTAATGTGCTCGCGAGATATCCTCCTGTCTGCTGTTGTAGCGGAGTTGTTAACCTGTTTAAACGGTGCTGAAATCGTGCACCGAGATTGTTGTACATTGATACGGCAAACCGTGGTTTCCTAGCGGTCATTGGTAAACCAAAGTTGGTGGCTAAATTCTGATTTACATCCGAGATATCATCATGTTGAGGGCAGCGGAGTTGTCTCTAGGTTAATAGCCCTCTGGTTAATTCTGGTGCGTGTCCACCATATGCTGGAGCGTTGGATCTGACTGCGATTTACTTTTACCAGGTAGTGGCTCTGGAGGGAATAAACAGCACCGGCCGTCGCCTGGTGGCTTCCCGGTTGTACGAGGTCAGTAACTGAACGGCAGGCCTGTTAACGGGATGATTCTGTCACCATCAGCATTTAAAAATCTTAGGTTCTGGTTGTTCCGCCACAAAGCTGGTTTCTTGTCTTGACTGCTGTCCTTGGAAGGTGGCAAGCAAAAGCTAGGTGCTTCCCCACAGGCAGAATCTATTGATCTGTCATGCTTGTCTTGCTTATGTGTCCTCTCCGTGTCTCTCAAGTGTCCCCTGTGACTCTCACTCTCCCACTCGTGTGCTCAAATCCTCTTGTGTGCGCACCCC
Source organism: Squalus acanthias (assembly GCA_030390025.1). NCBI lineage: Eukaryota > Metazoa > Chordata > Chondrichthyes > Squaliformes > Squalidae > Squalus > Squalus acanthias. The sequence continues at coordinate 593,442 of JASTWF010000075.1, read as the reverse complement.
CCCGCATGTCTCTCGTGTGTACCCCACCAAACGTGCTCTCGTGTGTACCCCACCATGCGATCTCGCGTGTCCCCTCGTGTACCCCACCAAACGCTCTCGTGTACCCCACCAAACGTGCTCTCGTGTGTACCCCACCATGCGATCTCGCGTGTCCCCTCGTGTGTACCCCACCAAACGCTCTCGTGTACCCCACCAAACGTGCTCTCGTGTGTACCCCACCATGCGATCTCGCGTGTCCCCTCGTGTGTACCCCACCAAATGCTCTCGTGTGTACCCCACCAAACGCGCTCTCGTGTGTACCTCACCATGCGATCTCGCGTGTACCCTGCATCATTCTCTCGTGCGTGCCCTGCGCGCCTCTCTGTGCTCTGCTTCTCTTGTGCTTGTTCCTAATGTCTGCGACTTAGATTAGGAGTGTGGCATGATGAAGCTGGCTGGATGTTTGAGAGTAATGCGGTCAGCACGATCACCCACACGCTGTGTGATGGAACGCCTTTGTCCATGATTCCCCATCCAGCCAGTTCCCTGACCTTGTATTGTGTCTAACACCTGCTCCTTCTGGTGAGTGACTTTCCCCTGTGCCTCTGTTGCAGGGAGTGCCGCTGCCTTTCTACAAACCTGAGAACCAATTGGTGGAGGAGGAGTATTTTGAAGGTAAGTGAATAATGTGCGAAGCCATTAATAACTGTGCACAAAATTGGCTGCCATGTTTCCCTATATTACGCCTGTGACTGCGCTTCCAAAAAAAGTACTTCATTGGCTGTAAAGCGCTTTGGAGCGTCCTGAGGACATGATCAGTGCTGTAAAAATACAAGTCTTTTCTTTCATTGACCTCGGTGTCCCACTTACAGAAATCAGACTTGCAAGGTATTTATAGCGCACAACAGGCCATTCGTCCCAACTGCTCCGTGCCGGTGTTTCTGCTCCACACCAGCCTCCTCCCACCCCTCTTCATCTCACCCCATCAGCATATCCTTCTATTCCTTTCTCCCTCGTGTTTATCGAGCTTCCCCTTAAATCCATCTACACTATTCGCTTCAACCACTCCCTGTGGTAGCGAGTTCCACATTCTCACCACTCTCTGGGTAAAGAAGTTTCTCCTGAATTCCCTATTGGATTTATTAGTGACGATCTTATATTGATGGCCCCTAGTTCTGGTCTCCCCCACAAGTGGAAACATCTCTACGTCTACTCTATCGAACCCCTTCATAATTTTAAAGACCTCGATCAGGTCAGCCCTCAGACTTCTCTTTTCTAGAGAAAAGAGCCCCAGCCTGTTCAGCCTTTCCTGATAGTTATAACCTCGAAACAGCCCAAATGATCCAATTCATTTTAAACAGAAGCAGCTGATACGAGCTTACTTAATACGAGCAAGAGACAGTGTACATTACATGGCATAACACTTCTCTCTGTATAAAATGCTATACTCTCAGACTTCCAAGAGATGTGCCTCCTGTAGTGTGTGTGTGCGAGATGTGCGGTTATTTTTGTGTGCAGCAGAGATGGCCTCATAGTAAAACCTCCTGTCCGCATTTATTTGACGTGGATCAGATGGTGCTCGCTCCTGGTCTGGGGGAGAGGGCGGTGGGGGGGGGGTCCTGTCACATGGAGTTTAATGAGCCGTGAATTATGTACCCAGGTCTAGAGCAGCAGATGGTTCTTGTGGCTTGTGGACCGTACACCACCTCGGACAGCATCACCTATGACCCCATGATGGATCTCTTAGATGTCATCAACAAGGACCAACCAGACATCTGCATACTGGTGTGTACTCTCTTCAGTTCTGGCATAATTATAACCTCGGCATAATTATATCCTATCAGCAAGGATGTCTTACTACAGTTATGCAGGGCCTTGGTGAGACCACACCTGGAGTAGTGTGTGCAGTTTTGGTCTCCTTACCTAAGGAAGGATATACTTGCCATAGAGGGAGTGCAGCGAAGGTTCACCAGACTGATTCCTGGGATGGCAGGACTGTCGTATGAGGAGAGATTGGGTCGACTCGGCCTGTATTCACTAGAGTTTAGAAGAATGAGAGGGGATCTAATTGAAATGTATAAAATTGTGACAGGGCTAGACAGACTGGATGCAGGGAGGATGTTTCCCCTGGCTGGGGGGGTCTAGAACGAGGGCTCACAGTCTCAGGATACGGGGTAGGACATTTAGGACTGAGATGAGGAGAAATTTCTTCACTCAGAGGGTGGTGAACCTGTGGAATTCTCTACCACAGAAGGCTGTGGAGGCCAAGTCACTGAATATATTTAAGAAGGAGATATAGATAGATTTCTAGACACAAAAGGCATCAAGGGGTATGGGGAGAGAGCGGGAATATGGTATTGAGATAGAGGATCAGCCATGATCATATTGAATGGCGGAGCAGGCTCGAAGGGCCGACTCCTGCTCCTATTTTTCTATGTTCCTATAAACTTATCTAGTAATGTTAATATTACTTCCTGTGTCGCGCTTAATTCCGGTCGCTTGTGCTCCCGGTCACCGTTACTTCCTGTCACACTTTGCTGATAACCCCCCACCATTTTATCCTGTAACTTGCTGTGAGCAAGCCCACGGAGGATCTGCGGGCAGGTAATCTATAATCCTCGGTTTTGTTGGAGGTTGCTAATATCCTTCAGGAGTTTTTCTGTCCGCCCGCTCAGTTAGAATCCAGTCCAGGCCGGCTAACCCAGTTCATGGGCAGCAGCAACCCAAGCACACCCGCTGTCTGCAGCTGAAACATAACCGCCCTACCTTTACTGAGCACTGCAACCCTGAAATATAGACTCTGAACTGTGCCAAGCCCTCCATTCGATCCCAGCCTGTATCTCGATTAGATCCAACCTGTACCTCGATTCGACCCCGGCCCGGGCCTCGATTCGACCCCGGCCCGGGCCTCGATTCGACCCGGCCCGGGCCTCCATTCGACGCCGGCCCGGGCCTCGATTCGACGCCGGCCCGGGCCTCGATTCGACCCCGGCCCGGGCCTCGATTCGACCCCGGCCCGGGCCTCGATTCGACCCCGGCCCGGGCCTCCATTCGACCCCGGCCCGGGCCTCCATTCGACCCCGGCCCGGGCCTCCATTCGACCCCGGCCCGGGCCTCCATTCGACCCCGGCCCGGACCTCTCTCCTGGGTGTCTGTTGCTTCACATGGAACTCGCGTTCATTTTCAACATTCTTTTCTCCCTTTAGTTGGGACCATTTGTAGACAGCAAGCACGAGCAGATTGAGGTAAGATCTTTTAAGTTTTGTTTAATACTAAAGTTCAAGTGATTTAAGATAATTGGCAAAAGAACTAGAGGTGGGATGAGGAAATTATTTTTTCCGCAGCGAGTTGTTGTGATCTGGAATGCGCTGCCTGAAAGATGCGGTGGGAGCAGATTCAATAGTAACTTTCAAAAGGGGAATTGGATAAGTACTTAGAAAAGGAGAAAAATTTGCAAGGCTATGGGGGGGGAAAGAGCAGGGGGGAGTGGGACTAATTGGAGAGCTCGTTCGAAGAGCCGGCACAGGCACGATGGGCCGAATGGCCTCCTCCTGTGATTGCATTTCAAGGTGAATATTCGCTGCAACCCAGAACAGTAGGGCTCGAGGTTGAGCCTGGTGTCTGGAAGGAAGAACTGAGACACAACCCAGGCCATTCTTGCGGAATTCTAGTGGCTGGTTCGGAACAGGAGTAGGACATTCAGTCATTGAGCTTGCTCCTGCCATTTTGTTTGCCGAGGCAGCTCTAGCTCCTTAACCCCAATTCCTCCCCCTCTTACTTCCTGATTAACTATGATCTCCCTTGAACACCTCTTGGTTTTGCCTTCCAGGCCAGTCTGTTCACAACCCTGTTGTGTGAAGAGGTTTTTGCCTGGCTTCACTTTTCATTGGTTTCGCCCAAGTTCTCCGATTCCGTTCCTTGTTGCTGTGATTCCCCTGCCACAGGGAAGAATTGTCTCTTAACGTTGTGGGGTCAAGTCCCACTCCAGAGACTTGAGCACAAAATCTAGGTTGACACTCCAGTGCAGTACTGAGGGAGCGCCGCACTGTCGGAGGGGCAGTACTGAGGGAGCGCCGCACTGTCGGAGGGGCAGTACTGAGGGAGCGCCGCACTGTCGGAGGGGCAGTACTGAGGGAACGCCGCACTGTCGGAGGGGCAGTACTGAGGGAGCGCCGCACTGTCGGAGGGGCGGTATTGAGGGAGCGCCGCACTGTCGGAGGGGCAGTATTGAGGGAGTGTCTCACTGTCGGAGGGGCGGTACTGAGGGAGCGCCGCACTGTCGGAGGGACAGTACTGAGGGAGCGCCGCACTGTCGGAGGAGCAGTACTGAGGTAGCGCCGCACTGTCGGAGGGACAGTACTGAGGGAGCGCCGCACTGTCGGAGGAGCAGTACTGAGGTAGCGCCGCACTGTCGGAGGGGCGGTACTGAGGGAGCGCCGCACTGTCGGAGGGGCGGTACTGAGGGAGCGCCGCACTGTCGGAGGGGCGGTACTGAGGGAGCGCCGCACTGTCGGAGGGGCAGTACTGAGGGAGCGCCTCACTGTCGGAGGGGCAGTACTGAGGGAGCACCGCACTGTCGGAGGTGCTGACTTTCGGATGAGACGTTAAACCGTCTGCCCTCTCCGATACAAGGGTGCTGCCAACTGAGTCGTGGCTGAGACCTACAGTCTCTGCACTTTAACAAGTTAATGCTCTGTGAAGCGGCCAGCGACTGCACGTGGTGTGAGAACAGGCACTTGTAATACAGATTTCCCTCCTTGCCCTTGAGTAAACTGAGATGAGAGTCAAGGCAGGAATTCAGACGTTGGGCCCCTCTGGATGCTCGTGCTGCTGTAACACTAAGAGGCACTTTTCACCGTTTCGAATGTATTTTTGTTCCTAGAACTGCCAGCTGACGGTGACCTTCCAAGACGTTTTTAAGCAATGTATGAAGGGAATCGTCGAAGGAACCAGGGGGTATGTTTCCGTGCTGTCCTCCTTTTATATAATCCTCGTAAATTTGTTAGTTTCAAAGCACGGGCTGGGGCAGCAGTGCAGGTTCTGCGTGATGTGAGATAGAGGGTGGGTGGCAGCTATGGTATTGCACCCGAGCTTTGTTTCTGTGCTGGAATCTGGTGTCTTAACATCCACGAAAATCCATCGGCAATCTCCAAACCGAGTGAGAAATCCGTACACGTAGATTTTCTGTTTGCCTGATGAGCGAGGCGGGGCGCACCCCACTCACCTTAAGCAGCAAGCAGGCTGGCGAGGTGTGGAGAGCCCCAAAGGTCTGCACGGTGCTGCTAAAACTGCAGCTTACCAACCCCGAGCACTGCAGGACCGCCACTACCTCAGAATCACAGAATCCCCACAGTGCAGATAGAGGCCATTTCGGCCCATCGAGCCTGCACCGACACATATCCCACCCTATACCCGTAACCCCACGTATTTAATCCCCCCTAACACTAAGGGTCAATTTATCACAGCCAAATCAACCTAACCCGCACATCTTTGGACTGTGGGAGGAAACCGGAGCACCCGGAGGAAACCCACGCAGACACTGGGAGAATGTGCAAACTCCACACCGACAGTCACCCGAGGCCGGATTCGAACCCGGGACCCTGGCGCTGTGAGGCAACAGTGCTAACCACTATGCCACCGTGTTGCCCGTGTTACCTGTTGGGGCATTAGCTCGCAGGGCTATCTGGAGCTGAGTAGGGAGAATTCCAGGCCTTTTGTGGCAACTATGTTCCTGCAGCTTCCCATCATGAGAAATAGGAGCAGGAGTCAGCCTTTCGGCCCCTCGAGCCTGCTCCGCCGTTCAATAAGATCAGGGCTGATCTTCAACCTCAACTCCACTTTCCCGCCCGATCCCCATATCCCTTGATTCCCCCAGAGTCCAAAAATCTATCGATCTCTGCCCTGAATATACTCAACGACTCAGCATTCACCACCCTCTGGGGCAGAGAATTCCAAAGATTCACCACCCTCTGAGTGAAGAAATTCCTCCTCATCTCAGTCCTGAATGGCCACAGCCCTTATCCTGAGACAGTGACCCATCCATGAGCCAGGCACTGCCCTGCTGGTTGGTTCAGGGATTGGATTACCTGAGCATGAGTTGGCCTAGTTGTAGGGCTTAGCAGTGTACACCAGAGGGTCCCGACCCCGCCTGCAAGGACCCCGGCCGCGGAGATCCCGACTTGGGCCGTGTTAGCTGAGCTCGGGGAGCTGGAGCCGGTGTATATTTTATCCATTTAATAGTGAAGTGTTAGTGATGTGATGACCAGATGGGGGTGCTGTGAGCTCTCTCTGTCTCTCTGTGTCTCTCACTCGCTCTCGCTCGCTCTGTGTCTCTCGCTCTCGCTCGCTCTGTGTCTCTCGCTCTCGCTCGCTCTGTGTCTCTCGCTCTCGCTCGCTCTGTGTCTCTCGCTCTCGCTCGCTCTGTGTCTCTCGCTCTCGCTCGCTCTGTGTCTCTCGCTCTCGCTCGCTCTGTGTCTCTCGCTCTCGCTCGCTCTGTGTCTCTCGCTCTCGCTCGCTCTGTGTCTCTCGCTCTCGCTCGCTCTGTGTCTCTCGCTCTCGCTCGCTCTGTGTCTCTCGCTCTCGCTCGCTCTGTGTCTCTCGCTCTCGCTCGCTCTGTGTCTCTCGCTCTCGCTCGCTCTGTGTCTCTCGCTCTCGCTCGCTCTGTGTCTCTCGCTCTCGCTCGCTCTGTGTCTCTCGCTCTCGCTCGCTCTGTGTCTCTCGCTCTCGCTCGCTCTGTGTCTCTCGCTCGCTCTGTGTCTCTCGCTCGCTCGCTCTGTGTCTCTCGCTCGCTCGCTCTGTGTCTCTCGCTCGCGCTCGCTCTGTGTCTCGCGCTCGCGCTCGCTCTGTGTCTCGCGCTCGCTCGGTGTCTCTCGCTCGCGCTCGCTCGGTGTCTCTCGCTCGCTCTCGCTCTCGCTCGCTCGGTGTCTCTCGCTCGCGCTCGCTCGGTGTCTCTCGCTCTCGCTCGCTCGGTGTCTCTCGCGCGCGCTCGCTCGGTGTCTCTCGCGCTCGCTCGCTCGGTGTCGCGCCCGCTCGCTCGCTCGGTGTCGCGCCCGCTCGCTCGCTCGGTGTCGCGCCCGCTCGCTCGCTCGGTGTCGCGCCCGCTCGCTCGCTCGGTGTCGCGCCCGCTCGCTCGCTCGGTGTCGCGCCCGCTCGCTCGCTCTCTTGCTGTTTCCCCATGGAGCTACCTTTAACCTTTTCCCCTTTATTTTTCTGTCCAAGATCCCCCCCCCCCCCTTCCCTTTTCTCTGTAAATTTCCCCCCCTTTTGCACATTGTTTATTTGTTCTGCCAGCGTTTGCAGCAGACAGTCTGGGAGGAGCCCTGGCGGGACGCTGCCTTATTTCTCTCCCCGTGCCCCGTCACATGCACGAAACGCTGCTCCGCTGTCCCGTAACATCTCTTTCCCCCACCCGGCCCAAATACAGAGCCAAGCCACACCCCATGATCTGGGCCAGGACCCATCTGCCCTATACCCAACCCTGGGTCATCCTTCATCCCCTAGACCACCTTCCTCCACTCCACGGTCTATTGGTCACCCCACTCTTAATATCTCCTCCTTCAGCTGGGCGGCGATTTCCGTCGGATTACACCTCTGTGAGGCGCCTTGGAACGGTTTTCTACGTTAAACTTGCTGTATAAGCACGGGTTGTTGCCTCCTCTTCAGCGGCGCTGAGGGAGATCCGCTGGTTTTCTTAAATTCTGTCCTCTTCCTGTCGCTTTGTTGAGGACCTAAATTGCGACATTTCTATTGCAACGCGTGGGTCCGAGCGAGCGAGCGATCGGGAGAATGTACTATCCGAGCACGAACTCTAGCACGGGTCGTTGTGTCCCTCTTTAACTGTAAGGTTTTCTCTGCAGCTCGGGGTCCCATCTTGTGTTTGTGCCGTCGCTGAGGGATGCTCATCACGACTTCGTGTATCCTCAGGCACCGTTCCACTGCTTCGAGCCATCCAAAGAGGATAAGGAGGTATTTCACTCACTTTTTTTATCCTCCTCTGCACCATTTTCGAATCAGTCCTGACCGCCGTCACTTAAGTGTCAATTCCGAGCTTTCTAATTTAATTCATTCACGGCACGTGGGCGTTGCTGGCAAGACTGGTATTTATTGACCATTCCCTAACATCGAAAAATAGGAGCAGGAGTCGGCCCTTCGAGCCTGCTCCGCCATTCAATACGATCATGGCTGATCCTCTATCTCAATACCATATTCCCGCTCTCTCCCCATACCCCTTGATGCCTTTTGCGTCTAGAAATCTATCGATCTCCTTCTTCAATATATTCAGTGACTTGGCCTCCACAGCCTTCTGTGGTAGAGAATTCCACAGGTTCACCACCCTCTGAGTGAAGAAATTTCTCCTCATCTCAGTCCTAAATGTCCTACCCTGTATCCTGAGACTGTGACCCCTCGTTCTAGACCCCCCCAGCCAGGGGAAACATCCTCCCTGCATCCAGTCTGTCTAGCCCTGTCAGAATTTTATACATTTCAATGAGATCCCCTCTCATTCTTCTAAACTCACTACTTGTCCTGATCGCTGTTTGATACAAACGAGGCCACTTCAGAGGGGCGGTTAAGTGTCAGCCACGTTGGTGTGGGTCTGGAGTCACCTATAGGCCCAGACCGGGTAAGGACGGCAGGATTCCTTCCCTAAAGGGACATCAGTGACCCAGTTGGGTTTTTAACGACAATCCGACAGCTTCGTAGTCACTTCTACTGAGACCAGCTTTTTAATTCCGAATTATTTTTTGAATTGAATTCAAATTCATAAAATTCATAAAAAATGTGAGCATAAAAAAAGCCTGAGGGTTTTATACCTTAATGCGAGAAGCATCAGGAACAAGGTAGATGAATTAGCTGTGGAAATAGAGGTTAATAATTATGATCTAATTGGGATTACGGAAACATGGTTGCAGGGTGAGCAGGGCTGGGAGCTTAACATACAGGGGTATTCAGTATTTAGGAAGGATCGACAAAAAAGAAAGGGAGGAGGGGTAGCATTGCTGGTAAAAGAGGGGATAAATGCAATTGAAAGGAAGGATATTAACTCAGTTAATACAGAATCTATATGGGTGGAGCTAAGAAATAGCGAGGGGCGAAAAACATTAATAGGAGTGGTATATAGGCCTCCAAATAGTAAAATAGAGGTTGGGGAGGGCATCACGAGGGAAATTAGAGAAGCGTGCAATAAGAGCACAGCTGTCATCATAGGTGACTTTAACTTACATATAGATTGGACTAGCCTAATCAGTAAAAATAATGAGGAGGAGGAATTCCTTGAGTGTTTAAGGGATGGTTATCTGGATCAATATGTCGAGGAACCAACTCGGGAACAGGCTATATTGGACTGGGTACTGTGCAATGAGAAGGGACTAATTAGTAATCTTGTTGTACGGGGACCCTTGGGTCAGAGCGATCATAACATGATCGATTTCTCACTCGAAATGGAGAGCGAAGAAATTGACTCAGATACTAAGGTCCTGAATTTAAACAAGGGGAATTATGATGCCATTAGACGGGAACTGAGTAGGTCTGATTGGACAACGTTCCTGGGAGGACTGGAGGTAGATAAACAATGGCAAGCATTTAAAGATAGAATGACAAAATTGCAAAAATTGTTTATACCAATCTGGCATAAAAGGAAATCTAAAAAGGTGACTCAACCGTGGATAACAGGGGAAATTAGAGACAGCATAAAATCCAAAGATAGGGCGTATAAAATAGCCAAAAAAAGCGCCAGAGCGGAAGATTGGGAACAGTTTAAGATAGAGCAAAGGAGGACAAAGGGCTTAATCAAGAGGGGCAAAAATAGCTTACGAAAGCAAGCTGGCGGAAAATATAAAAACTAACTCCAAAAGCTTTTATAAGTATATCAAGAGGAAAAGACTGGTGAAAACCAAAGTTGGCCCATTGCAGTCAGATACGGGGGAATATATAACGGGAAATAAGGAAATGGCAGACCAACTAAATGCATACTTTGGGTCAGTCTTTACGAAGGAAGACACAAAAAACCTCCCTGGGATATCGGGAAAAATAGGGACATTTGCAAAGGAGGAACTGACGCAAGTCAATATCTCTAAGGATATGGTGTTAAGGAAGCTAAAGGGATTGAAGGCGGACAAATCCCCAGGGCCTGATAACATGCATCCTAGGGTGCTGAAGGAGGTGGCCCTAGAGATAGCGGATGCACTAAGTATGATTTTTCAGAATTCATTAGACTCGGGAACAGTGCCCATGGATTGGAGGGTAGCTAACGTTACCCCACTATTCAAAAAGGGGGGTAGGCAAAAAGCAGGTAATTACAGACCTGTAAGCCTTACATCAGTTGTGGGCAAAATGCTGGAGTCCATCATTAAGGATGAAATAGCGGAGCACTTAGCAAATGGGGACAGGATAGGACAGAGTCAACATGGATTTACAAAGGGTAAATCGTGCTTGACTAATCTATTGGAATTTTTTGAGGGAGTAACTGGTAAAATAGATGGGGGAGAGCCAGTAGATGTGGTGTACCTGGACTTCCAAAAGGCCTTCGATAAGGTCCCACATAAAAGATTAGCAGGGAAAATTGAAGCTCATGGGATAAAGGGGAAAGTATTGACGTGGATAGAGAACTGGCTGTCAGATAGAAAACAGAGAGTTGGAATAAACGGCTCATTTTCTGAATGGCAGGCAGTAACAAGTGGGGTACCACAGGGATCTGTCCTGGGTCCCCAGCTGTTCACAATTTACATTAATGACCTGGATCAGGGAGTCGGATGCAGCATTTCCAAATTTGCAGACGACACTAAACTAGGAGGGGGGGTGGGCTCAGAGGAGGAGACCAGGAAGCTCCAGAGCGATTTGGACAGACTGGGTGATTGGGCGGATAAATGGCAGATGCACTATAATGTGGACAAGTGCGAAGTTATCCACCTTGGGTGCAGGAACGGGAGGGCAAATTATTATTTAAATGGCAATAAATTGGGAGAGGGGGAAGTACAGAGAGACCTGGGTGTTCTTGTACACCAGTCACTGAAGGCGAGCATGCAGGTGCAACAGGCGATCAAGAAGGCAAACGGTATGCTGGCCTTCATAGCAAAAGGGTTGGAATACAGGAACAGGGATACCTTGCTGCAGCTGTACAGGGCACTGGTGAGACCACACCTCGAGTACTGTGTACAGTTTTGGTCGCCTCATCTGAGGAAAGATGTTCTTGCCATGGAGGGGGTGCAGCGGCGATTCACCAGGCTGATACCAGGAATGGCGGGATTGACCTATGAGGAGAGACTATGTAGTTTAGGGATGTACACACTGGAGTTTAGAAGATTGAGAGGGGACCTCATAGAAGTGTATAAAATTCTGACAGGTCTAGACAGACTAGATGCAGAAGGAATGTTTCCCTTGGCGGGTGAGAACAGAACTAGAGGACATAATTTAAGGATAAGGGCTAAACCATTTAGGACAGAAATGAGGGGGAATTTCTTCACTCAGAGGGTGGTGAACCTGTGGAACTCATTGCCACAGAGGGCAGTGTACGCCAGCTCATTAAATATATTTAAGAGGGAATTAGATGTATTTCTACAGGCAAAAGGGGTTAAGGGTTACGGAGAGAAGGCGGGGACGGGATACTGAATTGGAGGATCAGCCATGATCTCATTAAATGGCGGAGCAGGCTCGAAGGGCCGGATGGCCGACTCCTGCTCCTATCTTCTATGTATCTATGTATCTATGTAAATTCTCAAACTGCCCGCGGTGGGATTTGAACTGGCGCTCTCCGGATTACTCGCCCAGTAACATCACCACGACACTAACCCGATCAGTCCAATATGCTTCATCCATGTTATTGTGCACCAGTGAAGTTTGGGACGTGACTGAGCCCCCGAACAAATGGCGATGCCCAGGGCAGCGACTTGGTGGCCAGTACATTTCTCCCATCCCAAAGCCGTAATGTAGCAGCAACAGACCGATTTCAGCCAGGAACACATGGAACGGCGCTAATGCCCGTTGTTCAAGAGAAGCGAGTTTCAAAATAAAATTACAACTGGGCGAGTGATTATCAGCCACCCAAAGTACAGAGACCGGGGACTGCGTTTTTCTCTGGCCCATTCGAGCTCCCTCTGTGCCTCCAGCCCACTCGAGGGCCCAGCTTGGTTTGCTCAGCGTCGGCTCTGGCAGATCAGCTCCATTTCCTGAGCGCCGTCTTATTCTTCTTCTTTAAACGTGCCGGCACCCTCGGGCTCAGGGAAGCGGGTGATAGCTGGTCCCGAGAGTGAGTCAGCCTCTACACCCAGTTCCGGTGTCTGCTCCACACACACGCACACCCCACTGTACCTGTGAATAACACACTGGCAATGCTCCCCTGCCCTCCACACACACGCACACGCACACGCACACACACATAGACACACACACACACACACACACACACACAGACCATTGTCCTGATGTCCCCTTCATCCCTCCCTCCCATGGCATTGCTCACAGTGCGATGATATGACCGAGACATTGTTCCATATATCACATGAGGCATTATTCTGCTGCTAAGGCGGAGGTGTCTTGCTATGTTAAAGGCGCTATATAAATGCGAGTTGTTTTTGTGTGTTTACGTCTCCGTCCCTTTAAAGTGACAAAGCCTAATTACTACAAGTAAGCAGCCTGAAGGTTCTGACCCGCAGCCTGAAACTTGCACACAATCTATTGATCCACCCCCATGGAATTTCCAAGCAGCCACTTAACTGGATTGCCTCGGGGAGCACTTAAAGGCCTGCTAGTTTATCATGTACTTCCCACAACATAATGTTACCCACATGAGCTGCAGCCTTGTCGTCCCCGACTCCAGACCCACAGCAATGTGGTTGACTCTTAACCGCCCTCTGAAATGGCCCAGCGAGACACTCGGCTGTACCAAACCGCTACGACAAAGTCAGCGCTGTGGGAGCACCTTCACCACACGGACTGCAGCGGTTCAAGAAGGCGGCTCACCACCACCTTCTCAAGGGCGATTAGGGATGGGCCTTGCCAGCGACGCCCGCATCCCATGAACTAATAAATAAAAAATAAATCTTTGTGCTCGGCAAGGTTCCTCAAACAGCAATGTGACAATGACCAGATAATCCGTTTGTGATGTTGGTTGAGGGATAAATATTGGCCCCAGGACTCCCCCTGCTCTTCCAGTAGTGGCCGTGGGATCTTTTACATCCACCTGAGAGGGCAGACGGAACCTCGGTTTAATGTCTTATTCGAAAGACGGCACCTCCGACAGTGCGGCGCTCCCTCAGTACCGCCCCTCCGACAGTGCGGCGCTCCCTCAGTCCTGCCCCTCCAACAGTGCGGCGCTCCCTCAGTACTGCCCCTCCGACAGTGCGGCGCTCCCTCAGTACTGCCCCTCCGACAGTGCGGCGCTCCCTCAGTACCGCCCCTCCGACAGTGCGGTGCTCCCTCAGTACCGCCCCTCCGACAGTGCGGCACTCCCTCAGTACTGCCCCTCCAACAGTGCGGCGCTCCCTCAGTACCGCCCCTCCGACAGTGCGGCGCTCCCTCAGTACCGCCCCTCCGACAGTGCGGCGCTCCCTCAGTACCGCCCCTCCGACAGTGCGGCGCTCCCTCAGTACCGCCCCTCCGACAGTGCGGCGCTCCCTCAGTACCGCCCCTCCGACAGTGCAGCGCTCCCTCAGTACCGCCCCTCCGACAGTGCGGCGCTCCCTCAGTACTGATGCTGGGAGTGTCTGACTGGATTATGTGCTCCAGTCTCTCGAGTGTGGCTTCAACCCGCGACCTTCTGATTTATTACCCTTGTGCTTTGGGGACATCTGTGAATTTTTTTTCTTTGTGAATTTTGCACTCTTCAACATAAGGGAGGCCCGTGCTACCATTTCAGGCACCGAGCACGCCCAGCTCGGGTACAGTGCAGTTTCGATCCACGCACCCAACTCTGAATTGAATTGAATTGAATTAAATTGAAGCTTTCCCGACTCATTTCATTCACTTTTAACTTCATTCCTGTCGGGGCCTGTTCTAGCCAGCAAAGTGAGGAGACTTCCAGCTCTCGTCAGCCTGGACTGGATTTGAACCCCGGTTCCAGAGATGAATGGCCAGTGTCTGATCCACTGCCCAATCTGATCATCGCCCAGCCACCCCCCATCTGTGCTCGTTTAACTCCCTAGTGGTTGACTCAGAGTAACATTGGCAGGAGAATGGGAGCAGGTTGCCATTGAACTCAATAAAATGAAAAAGCTCGACAGGGGAAAGCAGGCTTCCAGTCCAAGAATGTTCAGTTTAGTGATTTATTAACATGATGACCCCTAACACAATGAGCGCTAGAACCATTTTATTGATCCTGCGCCAGCTGTAATTCTTCACCGCGTGCTGGTCAGGAGGACGTGGTCAGTTCTGTTCCTTTCTCCTGACTCTAAGGTTTTCCCATTCCCTCGGTGCAAGGTGGCCTGTGGTGATTAGCCTTGGCAGCGTGGCCAGAACTCCTAATTCTAGATCTTCTGAGCTCTTGTTCATCCTAAGATGCAAACACGTTGTCCAGTCTCTCTTTTCCCCCCCCCCCCCCTCCTCCACCACCCTTAGAATAAAATCATAGAATCACACAGCACAGGAGGAGGCCATTCGGCCCATCGTGCCTGTGCCGGCTCTTTGAAAGAGCTTTCCAATTAGTCCCACTCCCCCCCTGCTCTTTCCCCACAGCCCTGCACATTTCTCCCCATCAAGTATTTATCCAATTGCCTTTTGAAAGTTACTATTGAATCTGCTTCCACCGCCCTTTCAGGCAGCACATTCCAGATCACAACAACTCGCTGCGGAAAAACATTCTCCTCATCTCCCCCTCTGGTTCTTTTACCGATTATCTTCAATCTGTGTCCTCTGGTTACCGACCCTCCTGCCCCTGGAAACAGTTTCTCCTTATTTACTCGATCAAAACCCCTCGTAATTTTAAACACCTCTATTAAATCTCCCCTTAACCTTCTCTGCTCTAAGGAGAACAATCCCAGCTTCTCCAGTCTCTGCACATAACTGAAGTCCTTCATCCCTGGGACCATTCTAGTAAATTTCCTCCGCACCCGCTCCAAGGCCTTGACATCCTTCCTAAAGTGCGGTGCCCAGAATTGGACACTATCACTGCATACTCGCGCCCTGTGTTAAATTGAGACTCCTCACGCTGCCTCCCATCCTTTTTTGATGGGATTAGAAGTACTGCTCGTGCTGCAGGATAAACACCAATATGGACTGGTTGGGCTGACTGGCCTGTTTCTGTTTTGTGATTTCTACGCAATTCTGTTCCACGCCCACCAGTCTATGGGAGGGAGATTCTTCTAATCTCTAATCTTGCTTGAGGTTTGGATTTGAAAAGAAAGACTTGCATTTATATATGACCCAAAGCGCTTTACAGCCAATGAAGTACTTTTTTTTTTTGACGTGTAGTCACTGTTGTAATATAGGAAACGCAGCAGCCAATTTGTGCACAGCAAGCTCCCACAAATGGCAATGTGATAAAAGACCAGATAATCTGTTTGAGTGATGTTGATTGAGGGACAAATATTGGCCCCAGGGCACCGGGGAGAACTCCCCCTGCTCTTAAATAGTGCCATAATATTAAGAAAGAGAGAGGAGCAGTAACGATCTTTATCCGTCTTGTCTATTTGCCTCTTGACAGCGTGTCCATTTTGTTTCTGATCCCTGCACACTGAATATCAACGGGGTGGTCTTCGGAGTGACATCGACCGACGTTCTCTTTCACATGGGTGCAGAGGAGATCAACAGGTACGTGGGCAGTAGGTTAGATTATTTAAACAGAAGCTGGAAATGCACCACCGAGTCCCACGGAATCTCTAGTCATCTGCGAGTGAAACTCTCATCCATGTCTTTGTTCCCTCCAGACTCTTTCCTGGCCGGCCTCCCGCCTTGCACCCTCCGTAAACTTGAAGTCATCCAAAACTCTACTGCCCTGTATCCTAACTCGCACCGAGTCCCGTTCACCCATCACGCCCCCCGCCCCCCCCTGTGCTCGCTGGCCAACATTGGCAATGCCTCGATTTAAAAAAAATTCTCATCCTTGTGTTTGAATCCCTCCACGGCCTCCTCCCTATCTCTGTAACCTCCTCCAGCCCCACAACCCTCCGAGATCTCTGCGCTCCTCCAATTCTGGCCTCTTGAGCATCCCCCGATTTCCATCGCTCCACCATTGGCGGCCGTGCCTTCAGCCGCCTGGGCCCCGAGCTCTGGAATTCCCTCCCTAAACCTCTCCACCTCTCTCTCCTCCTTTAAGATGCCCCATAAAACCGACCTCTTTGACCCAGCTTTTGGTCACCTGCCCTAATATCTCCTTGTGTTCCAAATGTCCCATTTGTCCCCCAGTGCTTTGTCCAAGGTCAGGCTTTTTGAGAGAACCAAGACCTTAATCAGATGCAAAAAAAACAACTATCGTTGAGTTTAATCATATTATTGTGAAATGTGTCACTCTTAATAGTATTTTTATGTTACAAGCTTTATTTTGGCAATTAGTTTGCTATTGAAAGAAATGGCGGATGAATTTTATTTTTCAAAACAAGCTTTGTGTGATTTGGTTGGTTTGGCTTCTCCTTTCTTTTGTTGGTAGGCCTTTCTGAATAGTCATTCAGAATTAGTTATTTTAATTCGTCCATTGTCACTTCTGATTGGTAGTGTCCTTCCCTTTCGAAGCTCTTCAGTTCTGCTTTGCTGCTGTTGGGCAACACAGTGGCATAGTGGTTCGCACTGTTGCCTCACAGCGCCAGGAACCCGGGTTCGAATCCGGCCTCGGGTGACTGTCTGTGTGGAGTTTGCACATTCTCCCCGTGTCTGCGTGGGTTTCCTCCGGGTGCTCCGGTTTCCTCCCACAGTCCAAAGATGTGCGGGTTAGGTTGATTTGGCTATGATAAATTGACCCTTAGTGTTAGGGGGATTAAATACGTGGGGTTACGGGGATAGGGTGGGATATGTGTCGGTGCAGGCTCGATGGGCCGAAATGGCCTCTATCTGCACTGTGGGGATTCTGTGCTTGAGGGAACTAACAAGGTGCAATAGAAAAAGTGTTCGAGGAAGTACGTGTGTTACACAAAGGACTTTTAATATATTACTAGTGGAAGGAGAAAAGACATCTGGGAGCAGCGGGAGAGGTTGTAAAAGGGATAAACAACCCGCTGAGAACTCTACTCCTCTAATTCTGGCCTCTTGGCCATCCCACACTTCTTTCTCCCCATCACTGGCGGCCGTGCCTTCAGCTGTCTCTTCCATAAACTCTGGAATCCCCTCCCTAAACCTCTCCGCCTCCCTCTCCTCCTTTAAGACGCTCCTTAATACCTACCTCTTTGACCAAGCTTTTGGTTGCCTTCTTTGGCTCGCTGTCAATTTTTGTCTGATTTACGCTCCTGTGAAGTGCCTTGTGACGTTTTACTACGTTAAAGGCGCTGTTTAAATGCAAGCTATTGTTGATTAGTGGGAGCACAGTGTTGGTTGCCTTGGAGATTGAGGGAGGGTTCAGTGGGAAGTCAGTATCACTGACAGATGGGGCTTGGAGGAAGTGCAGGTTATGTGTGAGACGTACTATTACCCCTGGTTCGGGAGTCGGTGATGAGGGCTTATCAATTTGAAATTACAACTAAGAGCGAGGAGAGGAATGGAGAGAAATTTCTTTGCACAGAGCGTTGTTGGAGCAAGTACTTTTTTGCCACAGGGTGTGGTTGAGGCATCTTTTAAAGGAAAATTGGATGAATATTTGAAGCAGAGAAAGATGCAAGGCTATGGGGCGAGAATGGGACAGTGGGATAGCTCGAGCAAAGTGCTGGCGCAGATATGATGGGCCGAATGGCTTCCTCCTTTGCTGTAAATTTCTCTCTCTCCACATTTAGCAATAGAACTAATCTAGTAAACTGTTGATGTGTTGCCCACCATCGTCAGTTGGTGAATGTCAGGCGCTTTGTATACAAGATGGCGATGGTGTTGAGAGAGAAGCTTCAGAAACTCATTCCACGGGGCCACCGAGTGGTGAGAACCTGTAGCTGCATCGTGACACTTGACATAGCAAAACTGAATGGGAACTGTTGACATCGCAATTTAATATGGTGCAGTATCGGGACTAAAGAAAATAAGGTTTGCGGGCACCCTATATGCAAGAATTTTAATATAAATATGTGTGTGTATAAGAATAAAGGAAGAAATATATAATTTTGTCAGACCCCAGCTCTATTACAGTCATTTCCTCAAAGTAGTCCAAGTCTGGGCAGGCAGGATTTTTCCCTTCTGAGTCTATGTTGGCTGTGCTTACTATTCGGGGCCTCTCTCTTTTCTCTCTCTCTTTTTTCTCTCTCTCTTTTTTCTCTCTCTCTTTTTTCTCTCTCTTTTTTCTCTCTCTTTTTTCTCTCTCTTTTTTCTCTCTCTTTTTTCTCTCTCTTTTTTCTCTCTCTTTTTTCTCTCTCTTTTTCTCTCTCTTTTCTCTCTCTCTTTTTCTTTTCTCTCTCTTTTCTCTCTCTTTTCTCTCTCTTTTCTCTCTCTCTCTGTAACATCTGGGTAACTTATGAAAGTTATTAAACCAAAATTGACAACCGAGTATTTGGGGAAGTTGCCATTTTGGCAGCTGGGTTTTCCGAGCCCTGCAGTCGTGCTGTGGGGCGCTCTGGCCACGCAGCCCTCTCCTGTTTACCACATTCCTACGTCCTGCCTTCATCTGTTTGGAGTTGCAACTTGGATATTGCTGCTGTTTAATATCTCTTTCATTGGAGGTGCGAGGGGTTGCCGTTAAAAGTTTGATCTTTTATAAACCTGGTAGGTTGTGTCACCAGGGACTGGATTTAAAAAAAACAAATTAGCATCCTTAATTCAGATAATGCAGCGGGAGAGAGCAACGAGTCAGATATAGTAACTCTTTTTAAAATCTGAAGTATGTGAAGAATGTCAAGGTGCTGAGGTTTAATTTGTTAGGGTGAGCTTAAGTTAGGTAACTGCTTTTCGCTCACATTTCTAGCCTCGTGTCCCCCCCCCCCCCCCCCCCCCACCCTCCTGAAGGGGCTTACTCTCGCTGGGTTAAAGCTCGACGGGCACAGGCTGCCCGCTGGCGCCCGAGTGACCAGGCTTTGTGTGTGAGGCTGAGCGTAGGCAGCAGCCTCTCTGGTTTCCCAACCGTGTGGCGATCCTGTCCCCTCCTCGCGTGTGCGCATGGTTACGTGTGCATGCATACCTTCCCGGCAAGGGCTTCTGGAGAGATGATTCCCCCCCCCCCCCCCCCCCTCCCTTTCCCTTGGTTTTCCATGGGTCTCTGATTCTGACGTTGGGATCGGAGAGCCGGGATAGTCGCCTAATCTCGGGGGAACAAGCACGCGCTCCCGAAAACCTCCAGTGTAAAGCGGCTTCAGGTCCCTGCGAATAAGAGGTGTTTGCATAGCCCTGTGATATAAGAAAGCTTCCCGTTCTGTTCTGTTCTGATTCTGATTCATCCATACAACCTATTGTTATCAGATTTCATCTTCAGAAGGCCAATTCAGAGGATAAACAAGTCATTCTAAATACATTACAGGGCAGTAATCCAATTGAGGTGACGCCAGCTAAATTCCTCAGATTAGATGCAACAATCAATTCACTGAGAGAAATCTGCTGTCCTAATCTTTACCAGACAGGGAGGTTTTATTCTCCTCTTCACCCTCCAATTTCCTTCTGCCTCTCCTGAAGGTGGTGTCGCTGGGGGTATGGTTTTACAGCTGCCTCCAATGCCTTGCCCAAGCGGCTGCTCATGTGCAGGCCTAGACGGTGAATCAACAACAACAACAACTTGTATTTATATAGCGCCTTTAACATAGTAAAACGTCCCAAGGCGCTGCACAGGAGTATTATAAGACAAAAGAATTTGACACCGAGCCACATAAGGATAAACTAGGACAGGTGACCAAAAGCTTGCTCGGAGAGGTCGGTTTTAAGGAGCGTCTTAAAGGAGGAAAGAGAGGTAGCGAGGCGGAGAGGTTTAGGGAGGGAATTCCAGAGCTTAGGGCCGAGGAAACGAGGCACAGCCGCCAATGGTTGAGTGATTATAATCAGGGATGCGCAAGAGGCCAGAATTAGAGGAGCGCAGATATCTCGGGGGTGTTTTGGGGCTGAAGGAGATTACAGAGATAGGGAGGGGGCGAGGCCATGGAGCGATTTGAAAACAAGGATGAGAGTTTTGAAATCGAGGCGCTGCTTAACCGGGAGCCAATGTAGGTCAGCGAGCACAGGGGGTGATGGGCGAACGGGACTTGGTGCGAGTTAGGACACGGGGCAGCTGAGTTTTGGATCACCTCAAGTTTACATAGGGTGGAATGTGGGAGGCCGGCCAGGAGTGCGTTGGAATAGTCAAGTCTAGAGGTAACAAAGGCATGGATGAGGGTTTCAGCAGCAGATGAGGTGAGGCAGGGGTGGAGACGGGCGATGTTACGGAGGTGGAAGTAGGCGGTCCTTGTTATGCTGCGGATATGTGGTCGGAAGCTCATTTCAGGGTCAGATACGACGCCACGGTTGCGAATCGGGGTAAGCCAGTCGAGCTCCATCCTGCCTTCCCGCGCTGTCCGCTCGTACCTGCTTCCCAGCCAGGGTCACTTGGTGGCAGGAGCGGCCCTTGCCTAACTGTCCCTTTCCTAGTCTAGGGTGCAGAGATCAATTGGCACCATGGCTGGGATGGAGCATTGACCAGGGCCTTATGGTGTGCGCAGTCCAGCTACATCACTGAGCCTGCGGGTCGCTCAGCCTGGAGCTTCACTGAGGGTGACCGGAGAAGTCTTCAATGGTTTTGGTTCAGAAATAATCGAGTTTGTGAGCTCAATTATTCCCAAACCAAATTGTTGCCTTTTTGCCTTGTTTGCTCCTGTCCCGGTGTTTGTGTAAAATAGCTGATGTTGCGATGTCAAACTGTGCCACTGCCTTAAATTAGCAAAACTAAATGGGAAAGTAACAGGAATATGATACAAAACAGATGCAGAAAGGGCTGGACTGCAAGCACAACATGACTAATGTCGAGTCACTGCCAATTCCAGCCTGCTCTTTCCAGTCTCCGCAGTAAGCTTATAATTGATGGTGTTGTGAGTGCGGTAAATAAATTGCATTAACAAAACCCCCCGGGCTCTTCAGCGGGCCTGTTTGTTTCCAGCCAGCTATTGACAGTTTAATGTTGTTGAAAGAAAGCAGAGATGAGCAGTGGGATGATTCCCCCCCCCCCCCCTCGTGATTAAAACAACATTGCAACAAGTTGAAGTGGAGACTGCGACTCGCGTTCTAGACAACCTCCGTGCGGTTGTGGCGAGTCGGCGGGGAGGTTCGAGTCACCTGTCTCTGCTCGCTGACTTCCCAGCTAGTCTGGGATCTGCCACACATTTTTTAAAATGGTGAGAGACTGGAACATGTTGATATTCAGAAAGTTAACATGCAGTTAGGGAAAGCAAATGGTACATTAGCCTTTATTTCAAAGATATTGGCGTATAAGAGTAAAGAAGTCTGACTACAATGATAGAGGGCCTTGGTGAGACCACACCTGGAGTATTGTGCACTGTTTTGGTCTCCTTACCTAAGGAAGGATATACTTGCCATAGAGGGAGTGCAACGAAGGTTCACCAGACTGGTTCCTGGGATGGGGGGATTGTCCTATGAGGAGAGATTGAGTGGACTAGGCCTATATTCCCTAGAGTTTAGAAGAATGAGAGGTGATCTCATTGAAACATATTGGGCTGAATTTTGTCTTGGGGTCGTGTGATCCGCATTTCGTGTCTCCCCCCCGACTCCAGATTAATGTGGGAGATTGATGCAATTTTAACTTAATTGGGCAATTGAGTTCCAGCATGTGGGAACCCATGAACCAATTAGTGGTTTCAGTCTGAAAGTCGCCTCTGATGATGTCATCATTGCAGAGACTGCCTGGTCTCAGAGATTGTCTGGCCTTTGCTGTGAGAGGACCTGGATGCAAAATGAGCAGAGAGAGAGAGACAGAGACAGAGAGAGCAAGGCCAGGCAGTCTCTGAAGACATTCAATGCAGCAGCATCAGAGGCGACTTTCAGACCTAATACTACTACTACCTTCATCACATCTCTGTTGTAATAGTGGACCTGCAGCTGATAGTCAGCTATCCACTTGTGCTCCCGCCAGGTTTCACTGGAGTGTTTCACATCAGGCGTGCTTCACGTGGGAAAAGGGTTAAACTAGCTAAAACGTTTCAAAATGGCATTACAGAGCCAATTTAGGGCTTTAATGGCCTCTCCCGCCTCTGGGAGGTGGGACGGAGTCGGGAACCCCGCGACTGATTGTCAAAATTGCGTGGAGGCGGGATGGAGTCGGAACCCCCGACCCCGCAACTTTAACCCCCCACATGCCTCCAAACCTGACTCCACGGGTCATTGAAAATGCAGCCCACAGGATTCTGAGGGGGATTGACAGGGTAGATGCAGGGAGGATGTTTCCCCCCTGGCTGGAGAGTCTAGAACCAGGAGGCACAGTCTCAGGATAAGGGGGCGGGAATTTCTTCACTCAGAGGGTGGTGAATCTTTGGAATTCTCTGCCCCAGGGGGCTGTGAATGCTGAGTCGTTGAGTATATTCAGGGCAGAGATCGATACATTTTTGGACTCTAGGGGAATGGAGGGATCTGGGAATCGGGCGGGAAAGTGGAGATGAGGTTGAGGATCAGCCATGATAGAAACATAGAAGATAGGAGCAGGAGTCGGCCATTCGGCCCCTCGAGCCTGCTCCGCCATTCGATGAGATCATGGCTGATCATCCAAACTTAGTACCCTGTCCCTGCTTTCTCCCCATATCCCTTGATACCTTTAGCCTTAAGAAATATGTCCAACTCCTTCTTGAATATATTTACTGACGGCCTCAACTGCCTTCTGTGGTAGAGAATTCCACAGGTTCACCACTCTCTGGGTGAAGAAATTCCTCCTCATCTCAGTCCTAAATGGCTTACCCCTTATCCTTAGACTGTGACCTCTTGTTCTGGACTCACCCGCCATCGGGAACATCCTTCCTGCATCTAGTCTGTCTAGCCCTGTTAGAATTTTATAAGTTTCAATGAGATCCCCTCTCATTCTTCTAAACTCCAGCGAGTATAAGCCCAATCGACCCAATCTCTCCTCGTACGTCATTCCTGCCATCCCAGGTATCAGTCTGGTGAATCTTCGCTGCACACCCTCCATGGCAAGAACATCCTTCCTCAGATAAGGCGACCAAAACTGCACACAATACTCAAGGTGTGGTCTCACCAAGGCCCTGTACAGCTGCAGCAAGACATCCTTGTTCCTGTACTCAAACCCTCTCGCTACGAAGGCCAACATACCATTTGCCTTCTTAACCGCCTGCTGTACCTGCATGCTTACCTTCAGCGACTGGTGCACAAGGACACCCAGGTCTCGTTGCACTTCCCCTTCTCCCAATCTATTGCCGTTCAGATAATAATCTGCCTTTCTGTTTTTGCCACCAAAGTGGATAACCTCACATTTATCCACATTATACTGCATCTGCCATGCATCTGCCCAATCACCCAACCTGTCCAAATCATACTGGAGTTTCTCTGCATCCTCCTCACAGCACACACACCCACCCAGCTTTGTGTCATCTGCAAACTTGGAGATATTACATCTAGTTCACTAATATATATAGTGAATAGCTGGGGTCCTAGGACCGATCCCTGCGGAACCCCACTAGTCACTGCCTGCCACTCGGAAAAAGACCCGTTTATTCCAACTCTTTGCTTCCTGTCTGCCAACCAGTTCTCTATCCAAGTCAGTACCTTGCCCCCAATCCCATGTGCCTTAACTTTACACGCTAATCTCTTATGCGGGACCTTATCGAAAGCCTTCTGAAAGTCCAAATACACCACATCCACTGGTTCTCCCTTATCTATTCTATCAGTTACATCCTCAAAAAATTCCAGTAGATTAGTCAAGCACGATTTACCTTTTGTAAATCCATGTTGACTTTGTCCAATCCTGTCACTGTTTTCCAAGTGCTCTGCTATTACATCTTTTATAATGGACTCTAGCATTTTCCCCACTACCGATGTCAGGCTTACCGGTCTATAATTCCCCATTTTTTCTTTACCACCTTTTTTGAATAGTGGGGTAACATTAGCTACCCTCCAATCTATGGGAACTGTTCCAGAGTCCATAGAATTTTGGAAGATGACCAGCAATGCATCTACTATTTCTAGGGCCACTTCCTTAAGTACCCTAGGATGTAGATTATCAGGCCCTGGGGATTTATCGGCCTTCAATCCCGTCAATTTCCCTAACACCATTTCCCTACAAATACTGATTTCATTCAGTTCCTCCCTCTCATTAGACCCTATGTTCCCCAACATCTCTGGGAGGTTATTTGATCTTATTGAATGGTTGAGCAGGCTCAAGGGGCCGAATGGCCTCCTCCTGCTCTTATTTCTTATGTGATTGTGTTCGGCTGCCTTTAAGGGTGCTGCCCTGTGAGGAAGTGGGCTTAAGGAGGTCAGTTACAGGTTAATTGTTGGTGAGGTTCTGCCGCGTGCTTGTAAATCTCCGGCTCCAGCTCAATCTGCAAACTTCCCTCAACCGTTGAAAAGACTGATATCCTTGCACACTCACTCTCACTCTCTCTCTCACTCTCTCTCACACTCTCTCTCTCTTTCTCTCTCTCTCTCTCTCTCTCTCTCTCTCTCTCTCTCTCTCCCTTTAATACTTTGACACTAAGAAGTGTGACATCTGGAGTCAGAGACTATCCGAGCTGAACCTGTCCTTGCCCGATGTTCAAACATGCACCTTCCAGCAGGGGTCATTGGATAGTGACCAGTAACAGGAGTCCGGGCTGGTTTGTTTTCCCTAACCCGGCCCCCACCTCCCACCTCCCAATTTGCCTCTGCCCCACACCCCGCCCGCTATACAAGGGACCCTACGCTGCTCGCAGTGCCCAGCTAACTCGCGGCGAAGCTAGCATCACACCCGAGACCCACTGGTCCCTGCAGCTCGGGAGAGCACTTTCCTTTTTCTTCATTACTCAATTCGCCAGAGGTCAGGTTCTAATACCAAGGGAGGAGCAGGAAGGCAAGGAAGCTATTTCAGAACTCTACATCCCCGAAGGAAACACTATTAATATAATCCCGCCGGGGAACACCCTGCCGTAAGGGAATGAACCCGGATTAACCGCTCTCGGCCCACAGGCGATGGCTCTCCCTGCGGAGCCTTTATTTCTCTTGCGGGGGAGGGAATACTCTGTTCACCAAAATGTAAAACGGTTGTGGAGGGGAAAGTCTGAAGGGAGGGGGAAAAAACCAAATCGAGCTCACTCCACGCAGGGCCCTTCCGACAGTGCGGCGCTCCCTCAGAACCGGCGCTCCCTCAGTACCGCCCCTCCGACAGTGCGGCGCTCCCTCGGTACCGCCCCTCCGACAGTGCGGCGCTCCCTCAGTACCGTCCCTCCGACAGTGCGGCGCTCCCTCAGTACTGCCCCTCACACAGTGCGGCGCTCCCTCGGTACCGCCCCTCCGACAGGGCGGCGCTCCCTCAGTACTGCCCCTCGACAGTGCGGCGCTCCCTCAGTACTGCCCCTCGACAGTGCGGCGCTCCCTCAGTACTGCCCCTCGACAGTGCGGCGCTCCCTCAGTACTGCCCCTCGACAGTGCGGCGCTCCCTCAGTACCGCCCCTCCGACAGTGCGGCGCTCCCTCAGTACTGCACTGGGAGTGTCGGCCTGGATTATTCAACTCAAGTGGAGTGGGGCTTGATCACACAACCTTCTGACTCCGAGTGCTACCCACTTGAGCCATGGCTGACTTTAATAGTCAGAAACCCTGACTAAATCCTCTCTCTCTTTTCCCTCCCTCCTCCCACCCAGCTGCCTTGGCTGAGAATGGCTTACTCGCAGCGACCAGGAATCGAGCCTGGGATCCTGTGGTCGGTATGGGCGAGTAACACCCCTTTACCCATGGCCATCTGTCCAACTCCACTTCAGTGCTGAAGCCAGGAAAATTAGATATGTCATTTTCCTGTCTCCCTTGCACAGCTGGAATGGTGCTGCGTATGCTGGAATAATCAGGTTCTGGAAGAAGGAAGCCCCGTCACATTCCAGTATTCCGTGCTGTGCTAATGACATTTCTGGCATCTACTATCTGGTGTAACAAACTTCCTGAGTAGCTATTCCTGGAGAGGTGGCCCCATCCATCCTCAAGCAGTTGCTTCCTGTATCTGGGCTGGGGATTGGCTGAATTCTTCGGGCAGCTTCAAGTTACAAAGCATCGCCCCTCTGTTGGATCCATTAGGTGTGAAATGAACAATCCTGGCTTTGCTCTTCGAAATGTACGTAAAGCCAGCTGTTTAAAGCTGAAGTGCCCCACAGGTTTGTTGTCCTGTCACGAACTAGATTAACGTCCGACCGCAGTGTACCCTGTCGTTAAGCTGAAAGGCACGGTATCTTATTAAGCCTCTCCGAAAGATCCCAAAGCACTTCACAATCCAATTAATTTGTTTGGAGTGGAGTGACTGTTAGGTGGAAAGGCTGAACAGGCTGGGGCTCTTAGGAAGGCAAATGGTATGCTGGCCTTCATTACAAGAGGATTTGAGTACAGGAGTAAAGAAGTCTTACTCCAATTATATAGGGCCCTGGTGAGACCACACCTGGAGTATTGTGTACAATTTTGGTCTCCTTACCTCAGGAAGGATATACTTGCCATAGAGGGAGTGCAATGAAGGTTCACGAGATTGATTCCTGGGATGGTGGGACTGTCGTATGAGAAGAGATTGGGTAAACTAGGCCTGTATTCTCTTGAATTCAGAAGAATGAGAGGGGATCTCATTGAAGCATACAAAATTATTACAGGGCTTGATAGGGTGGATGTTTCCCTTGGCTGGGGAGTCTAGAACCAGGGACCACAGACTCAGGATAAAGGGTGGGCCATTCAGGACTGAGATGAGGAGAAATTTCTTCACACACAGGGTGGTGAATCTTTGGAATTCTCTTCCCCAGAGGGCTGTGGAGGCTCAGTCAGTGGGTATATTCAAAACAGAAGTCGATAGATTTCTGACTAGTAAAGGCATCAAGGGATATGGGGATAGGACCGGTGAATGGAGTTGAGGCAGAAGATCAGCCATGATCTCATTGAATGGCGGAAAAGGGCCGAATGGCCGACTCCTGCTCCTATTTCTTATGTTCTTTTCTCTAGAAAAGAGAAGGCTGAGGGGTGACCTGATCAAGGTCTTTAAGATTATGAAGGGGTTACGATAGGGTAGACGTAGAGAAGATGTTTCCACTTGTGGGGGAGACCAGAACTAGGGGCCATCAATATAAGATCGTCACTAATAAATCCAATAGGGAATTCAGGAGAGTGGGGAGAATGTGGAACTCGCTCCCACAGGGAGTGGTTGAGGCGAATAGCGTCGATGCATTTAAGGGGAAGCTGGATAAACACATGAGGGAGAAAGGAATAGAAGGATATGGTGATGGGGTGAGATGAAGAGGCTGGTGTGGAGCAGAAACACTGGCACGGAGCAGATGGGCCGAATGGCCTGTTTCTGTGCTGTTAATATTTTGTAATGTAGGAAAATGTGGCACAGCAAAATACCACAACCAGCAGTGAGATCAATGACCAGGGAATCTCTCTTTTTTGTATGATGTTGGTTGAGGGAGCGGAGTCAGCCAGGAAATCGAGAGAAATCGCTGCTCCTCTTGGAATAGCGCCATGGGATCCTTAGTGTCCCCTGAGCCACCGGCGCCTGTGTATAGAGCCTCCGTTTCATGTCTCATTCACAGGACGGCCCCTCCGACAATGCAACGTGCCCTCAGTACTGCATATATTATGGGCTAATGTCAACAACAGCAACAACATGTATTTATATAGCACCTTTAACGTAGTAAAAAGTCCCAAGGCGCTTCACACGAGTATTAAAAGACAAAAAAAATTGACACCGAGCCACATAAGGAGAAATTAGGGCAGGTGACCAAAAGCTTGGTCAAAGAGGTAGGTTTTAAGGAGCGTCTTAAAGGAGGAGGGAGAGGTTTAGGCAGGGAATTCCAGAGCTCGGGGCCCAGGCAACAGAAGGCACGGCCACCAATGGTGGAGCGATTATAATCAGGGATGCTCAAGAGGGCAGAATTAGAGGAGTGCAGATATCTCGGGGTGGGGGGCTGGAGAAGATTACAGAGCTAGAGAGAGGCGAGGCAATGGAGGGATTTGAAAACAAGGATGAGAATTTTGAAATCGAGGCATTGCTTAACCGGGAGCCAATGTTGGTCAGCGAGCACAGGGGTGATGGGTGAACGGGACTTAGTGTGAGTTAGGACACGGGCAGCCGAGTTTTGGATCACCAAGTTTACGCAGGGTGGAATGTGGGAGGCCGGCCAGGAGTGCGTTGGAATAGTCAAGTCTAGAGGTAACAAAGGCATGGATGAGGGTTTCAGCAGCGGATGAGCTGAGGCAGGGGCGGAGACGGGCGATGTTACGGAGGTGGAAGTAGGCGGTCTTTGTTATGCTGCGGATATGTGGTCGGAAGCTCATTTAAGGGTCAAATATGACATCAAGGTTGCGAACAGTGTGGTTCAGCCTCAGACAGATGTTAGAGAGGGATGGAGTCAGTGGCTAGGGAACGCAGTTTGTGGCAGGGACCGAAAACAATGGCTTCGGTCTTCCCACTATTTAGTTGGAGAAAATTTCTGGTCCTGCAGAACTGGATGTCAGACAAGCAGTCTGACAATTTTTAGAGACCGTGGAGGGGTCGAGAGAAGTGGTAGTGAGATAGAGCTGAGTAGCGTCAGTGTACATGTGGAAAGTGAAGCTGTGTTTTCAGATGATACCATGGGACAACATGTAGATGAGAAATAGGAGGGGGCCAAGGATGGTTCCTCGATCAGCAGTTTGTTGTCTCCAGGTGTAATATGTTTCCTCTGTACCTCAGTGTGGGGGCCACTTCAGGGGGTCGCAGAGATACCGAGCTCAGGTAACTCTGAGGGAGAGAGAGAGATGCCGAGCTCGGGTAACGGAGAGAGAGAGATGCCGAGCTCGGGTAACTCTGAGGGAGAGAGAGAGATGCCGAGCTCGGGTAACGGAGAGAGAGAGATGCCGAGCTCGGGTAACGGAGAGAGAGAGATGCCGAGCTCGGGTAACGGAGAGAGAGAGATGCCGAGCTCGGGTAACGGAGGGAGAGAGATGCCGAGCTCGGGTAACTCTGAGGGAGAGAGAGAGAGATGCCGAGCTCGGGTAACTCTGAGGGAGAGAGAGAGAGATGCCGAGCTCGGGTAACTCTGAGGGAGAGGGAGAGAGAGAGAGAGAGAGAGATGCCGAGCTCGGGTAACTCTGAGGGAGGGAGAGAGAGAGATGCTGAGCTCAGGTAACTCTGAGGGAGAAAGAGAGATGCCGAGCTCGGGTAACGGAGAGGGAGAGAGAGAGAGAGGGATGCTGAGCTCGGGTAACTCTGAGGGAGAGAGAGCGATGCCGAGCTCGGGTAACGGAGAGGGAGAGATGCCGAGCTCGGGTAAGGGAGAGAGAGAGATGCCGAGCTCGGGTAACTCTGAGGGGGAGAGAGAGATGCCGAGCTCGGGTAACTCTGTGAGAGAGAGAGATGCTGAGCTCAGGTAACTCTGAGGGAGAGAGAGAGATGCTGAGCTCGGGTAACGGAGAGGGAAAGATGCCGAGCTCGGGTAACTCTGAGGGAGAGAGAGAGAGATGCCGAGCTCGGGTAACTCTGAGGGAGAGAGAGAGAGATGCCGAGCTCGGGTAACTCTGAGGGAGAGGGAGAGAGAGAGAGAGAGAGAGATGCCGAGCTCGGGTAACTCTGAGGGAGGGAGAGAGAGAGATGCTGAGCTCAGGTAACTCTGAGGGAGAAAGAGAGATGCCGAGCTCGGGTAACGGAGAGGGAGAGAGAGAGAGAGGGATGCTGAGCTCGGGTAACTCTGAGGGAGAGAGAGCGATGCCGAGCTCGGGTAACGGAGAGGGAGAGATGCCGAGCTCGGGTAAGGGAGAGAGAGAGATGCCGAGCTCGGGTAACTCTGAGGGGGAGAGAGAGAGAGATGCTGAGCTCAGGTAACTCTGAGGAGGAGAGAGAGAGAGATGCCGAGCTCGGGTAACTCTGAGGGAGCGAGAGAGATGCCGAGCTCGGGTAACTCGGAGGGAGAGAGAGATGCCGAGCTCGGGTAACTCTGAGGGAGGGAGAGAGAGAGATGCCGAGCTCGGGTAACTCTGAGGGAGAGAGAGAGAGAGATGCCGAGCTCGGGTAACTCTGAAGGAGAGAGAGAGAGATGCCGAGCTCGGGTAACTCTGAGGGAGAGAGAGAGAGAGAGGGATGCTGAGCTCGGGTAACTCTGAGGGAGAGAGAGGGATGCTGAGCTCAGGTAACTCTGAGAGGGGGGGAGAGAGAGAGATGCCGAGCTCGGGTAACTCTGAGGGAGAGAGAGAGATGCCGAGCTCAGGTAACTCTGAGAGGGGGGGAGAGAGAGAGATGCCGAGCTCAGCGCGAGAGTGCTCAGAGGCTCACGGATGCACCAAGAATGTGTACTGAGCTATTATTTTCCTTGCACCCTTCATAGTTCTCTCTCCTGCGCAGATGAAGTTCCACACGTTCTTGCTCCTTGTTTGAGTATTTGGTCAGCACCTCACTTGGACAGTGTGACTGAATTTGGGAAATCATTGAGAGGGGAAGTACTGCTAACAGTTGCCATATACAACTGCTAGCGCACGATGGTAGAACAGCTTATAGAGATTCTAGAAATGAAGAAAGGCTTGGAAAAAATGGAGGGTTATAGCTGTAACAGAGACGGTTAAGAAGGGACCTAATGGAGGTTTTCAAGACTTTGGTATGGTTTGAGGGGGCCACTATGAAAGATTGGTACCAATGGACACGGACTCTTCACCAGCACAATAACGGGGGACGTTAGAAGAATATTTTTCACTCCAAGGGCTATTACATGGAATGCTTCACAAGTGGCTACTGAGGCAGAGACTATAACCTTCACTTAAAAGGGAATTGCCTATGTATTTGATGAGGAAGAATATAAAAGGACACAGGAAATGGGATTGGAGTTGGCAGCTCCATCGGAGGGCGAGCACAGAATGTTTCTTGTGCTGGCACGTCCATGATTCCTGGCCATCACATTTATTCTTTGTGAGGTTATATTGTGGTCTTGGGTTTATAAACATGCGGAGCCAGTGACTCATTTACCCGCTGACATTGTGCATCTTTCCATCTTCAGTCCTCCAGGCGGATCGGACCGATTTACAAGAATTCTCAAGCACATTCTGACCCAGAGAAGGTGAGAGAATCATTTTTAGCCTCTTCCCCTCCTTTTCCCCCCCCCCCCCCGAAGGTGCTGATTGTTGTTCGGATTCCAGGCCTCCCTGCCCTCCAGCACCTAACCCCAAATGCCCACGCTTTGGTGTGTGGGCTCCTCCTGTCCTCACCCCCCCACATCCATTTCAGGGGTCTCAGGCTGTTAGGGGAGTGGGAACCTTGTGTGAATCAGGCCTTTCTCCACCGTCACCATGGCTGACAGTACAGGCCAAGGGACCTGTGGCTCTGACAGTAAAGATGGAATGGTCTCTGTTCCATCACAGCGGAGCCCGAATGAGATGGCCTTCGCTCTCTTTCTCCCGACCCCTCTGTGATTTACCGAGTTTTTGGAGGGGTTGGCTGAACCTCCAGTGGTACGGCACAGAGCCTACTGGTAGTGCCGCAAATTCTGCCTTGCCAGAGAACTGCTAACTCCATGCAGGCACGTGGGAACATCGTCAGCTCGAAGTTCCCCTCCAAGTCACGCACACCATCCCGACAGTCCAAAGATGTGCGAGTTAGGTTGATTTGGCTATGATAAATTGACCCTTAGTGTTAGGGGGATTAAATACATGGGGATAGGGTGGGGTATGTGTCGGTGCAGGCTCGATGGGCCGAAATGGCCTCTATCTGCACTGTGGGGATTCTGTGATTCTGTGATATATCGGCCGTTCCTTCATCGTCGCTGGGTCAAAATCCTGGAACTGCCTCCCGAACAGCACTGTGGGAGCACCTTCACCACACGGACTGCAGCGGTTCAAGAAGGCGGCTCACCACCACCTACTGAAGGGGCAACTAGGGGTGGGCAATAAACGCCGGCCTTGCCAGCGTCGCCCACATCCCGAGAATGAATAGAGAGAAAGACTGGGGATTTTACCTAGGACCTTATTGTCTGAATGTCATAGTGGTGAACCTGGGGTTGCATTTGCCTACGAGCCTGGTGGGGGAGCTTGAATTTGTGTTCAACAAAGGATGCTGAATATTTGGTTGACAACACTATGTTCCTTTTCTCTTCCCCCCCCCCCCCCCACTTCCACAGTTACTATCCTCTGTACCCACCTGCGGAAGAGATGAACATAGACTACGAGTGTTTCCAGCTGTACGCACAGGTCCCCGTTACTCCAGATGTTTTAATCGCGCCCTCGGAGCTGCGCTATTTCGTTAAGGTGAGCAGCAACTGCCCGAATAGCCCATGACTGTCGATCTGGTAATGACCACGCGGTGCAGTCCGATTGTTTATACCACAGCTGAAATAATAAAGCAGGAAGAGGTAGAGTTGGTTAGACACTGACCTTTTACCTCCGAGTTCAAATCCAGCCTGATCATCTTCTCCTGTGGGCTGGCTGGCTCTACATGACGTGAATCTGTCCGTCGCGGCCCAGGATACACAGCGTGACATTGCCCTTAATTCAGCAATCTCACAGCGAGACTATCGGATGGCTGGAAAGGTGTCAGACAGGTGCAGGAGGGCCCATTGAGGTTGGGACAAAGGAGAGAGGGAGTTTTACAGGATGGGTTCAGATGTCCCTCAGTGCATTTGATCTCATCCTGCCACCTGAAGTTTACAACCAATTCCCACTGCCCTCTGATTAATCTCGGCAGCTGCAATTACCCCGTTTAAAGGCACCGGCCAACATGGCAGTGAAACGTCAAAACTGTGTTTCAGACCCCAAGTGCCGGGGGAGATCTGCTCATTTCTGTCAAAAAGTCTTATAACAGGAAAAAAAGACTTGCATTTCTAGAGCCCCTCTCATGACCACAGGACGCCCCAAAGCGTTTTACAACCAATGAAGTACTTTTTGAGGTGGTGTCACGGTTGCAATGTAGGAAACGCGGCAGCCAATTTGTGCACAGCAAGGTCCCACGGGAGAAAACTCTTTCTTTTTCAAATAACAACAGAAAACGCTGGAAAAACTCAGCAGGCCAGGCAGCATCTGTGGAGAGAGAAACAGAGTTAACGTTTCAGGTCGAAGACCTTTCGTCAGAACTGGAAATAGCAGGAAATGAAATAGATTTAAGGCAAGGATAAAGCTGGGAAAAGGGGGAGGGGATGAAAGAACAAAAGGAGAGATTAAGAGACATTAAGAGATGATCAAGGCAAGAGGAGGTGTTAATGTGACAGGTTAAGGCTGAAAGAAGTGTGAAATGCACTGGCAGAATGAAGGACAGGAGGAAAATAAAGGGGAGGGGGGGGGCAAACAAAAGGGTGTATGAAAAAAATATATATATAAATGTGATAGGGGCTAGGTTATGATCTAAAATTGTTGAAATCAAATAGTGGCTGTGGGACCTATTGCGTCCACCTGAGAGGGCAGACGGGGCTTCGGGTTTAACGTCTCATCTGAAAGACGCCATCTCTCCGACAGTGCGGCGCTCCCTCAGTAGTGCGCTGGGAGTGTTGGCCTGGATTTTAGGTGCTCAAGTCTCTGGAGTGGGACTTGGACCCACGACCTTCTGACTCGGAGGCGAGGGTGCTGCCCACTGAGCCACTGCTGGGGGGGGGGGGGGTCATCGGTGCCCGTGCAACCATATCCCATGATCAACCCGTAGAACCGTAACCACCCCCAGGGCGAGATTTACTCCCGGTCGCTGTCTTGGTAAACTTGTGCACAGATGTGATTGCAGCACCTTGTTCAGGTTAATAAATGTTTGGCAGGAAATCGGAATCTTTTGCCTTGCTTCTGCGCGTATAAATCTGTTTGAACACGAACAGCCGTCAGCGTAGGGGGCAGCCTAATCGGCACAGTGCCGGTGTGGGTCAGGTTGTCCTCGGAAGAGACTTGAACTCCGCGCCAAGAATCGTGGCTTGACGTTTTTGCAAGGGAGTTTCAGTTTTGTGTTTACCCGAGCTCGGGCATGTGGAGGAAGGAAGGAAGGGGATGCTACCCATGGGATACGCTGGGCTGGCGGGAGGCGCTAACTGAGAACGCACTTTGTTAATCTCTGGCGGTCACCTTGTGCTTTATCCAACACCAGGATGTCCTGGGCTGCATCTGCATCAACCCCGGGCGGTTAACCAAGGGTCAGGTTGGTGGGACCTACGGGCGCCTGTTTGTGCAGAAACGGAGTAGCGAGGAGGTGGATCGACAGACTCCCTGCGTGGCCGCCCAAGTGGTGAAAATCTGATCCTCCCAAGGCGTGTGGACCCTCGCATCTACGGTCCAGAATGTGGGCGAATACCGGAGTCGCCCGAGGACAGCCAGACACGTTTTACTGAGAGGCACCATGCGAGGCTGGGGGTTGCTAGTGGGATTCCTCTCTGGACCCTTCCAGCCTTGCGCTGAGATTTCATTTGAGATCAGACTGGCACTTCATTTGCCTGATGCAAAGTACTTGTTGAAGCAAGACCACATTCGCCCTGCAGCATTTCTTTTTCTCTCGCTCTGTTCCTCCTTATGTGGGGCAACTGTGGTTTATTCATGTAAATAAAATGATTTAATTCTTCCCATTTGTCTACTGCTGGGTTCCACAGAGCTTAAGTTTTAATTTCATGAGTCAAGCGGTGAGCTCATGTCTCGTCTGCCAAGTGACAAGGAACACCTTGCTGTCAGTAAACAGTCCATTCCCAAGGAGGATAGGAGAAACATCTGCTCCCAACGTATACCTCCTGCCATATGGTTATGGAGTGGCATCCATGCTGAGGCGAGAGAAATCTGAAGCCGACAGCAACAACCTGCATTTGTACGCGACTTTAACACAGTAAGATGTCCCAAGGCTCTCTTGTAATCTGACACAAATTTGACACCGAGCCACCTGAGAGATTTGGACAGGTGACCAAAAGCTTGGTCAAAGAGGGAGGTTTTAAGGAGCGTCTTAAAGGAGGAGAGAGAGAGGCGGAGAGGTTTAAGGAGAATTCCAGAGTTTAGGGCCTAGATGGCTGAAGGCACGGCCGCCAATGGTGGGGTGAAGGAAGTGGAGGATGCACAAGAGGCCAGAGTTGGAGGAACGCAGCGATCTTGGAGGGTTGTGGGGCTGGAGATGGTTACAGAGATGGGGGGGGCGGTGCAAGGCCGTGGAGGGAGTTGAACACGAGGACGAGAATAATCGAGTAGGCTCAGATTCTGGGATGCAATTGTAAGTGCTGTGAGGAGAGAACATAAGAAATAAGAGCAGGAGTCGGCCATTCGGCCCCTCGAGCCTGCTCCGCCATTCAATAAGATCATGGCTGATCTTTGACCTCATCTCCACTTTCCCGCCCGATCCGCATATCCCTTGATTCCCCTAGAGTCCAAAAATCAATCTATTCTCAGCCTTGAACATACTCAACGACTGAGCATTCACAGCCCTCTGAGGCGCAGAATTCCAAAG
Organism: Squalus acanthias; assembly: GCA_030390025.1. Taxonomy (NCBI): domain Eukaryota; kingdom Metazoa; phylum Chordata; class Chondrichthyes; order Squaliformes; family Squalidae; genus Squalus; species Squalus acanthias. The sequence goes on along the minus strand of JASTWF010000075.1, from coordinate 557,934 downwards.
ATTCACCACCCTCTGAGCGAAGAAATTTCTCCTCATCTCAGTCTTAAATGACCGACCCCTTATACTGAGACTGACCCCTGGTTCTAGACACTCCAGCCAGGGGAAACGACCTCTCAGCATCTACCCTGTCAATCCCCCTCAGAATATTGTATGTTTCAATGAGATCACCTCTAAGAAACAGGTAAATCTGTCCATGGTAAGTGTATGTGTGAGAAATATAAACAGAAGCACAGACTGTGTTGGCTCATCGCCACGTGGAGTGATGGGACAGGATCAAGCTCGTGATCCCCTATGCTCTGGTAACCCCCCCCCCCCCCCCCCCAAAGTAGGATGCCCTCACCTGCAGAGAGGGTGGCAACTGATGGCATTAGCAAATTAGCCAGCTGCCTGGTCTGCGGAAGGTGTAAGAATGCCCTTGAATGCTTAGCTGGTGTGTGAAAGTACGTCAATGAAATACTATTGTTGGCCCAGCACTAGCTTCACACACAAACCATATTGGAACTTGGATTTATGTACCGCTTTATCACAACTTCAAGGCACCCCAAAGTGCTTTACTGTGCGTGGGTTACTTTGAAGTCACTATTATATAGAGGGGCAACGCAACAGCCAATTCGCACGCAACAAAGGATCAGCGTGGTGTTGGTTGAGGGACGAATATAGGCCAGGATACCAGGAGAACTCGGTGCTCTTTCAATCGTGCAGTGGGATCTTTAACATTCACCTGAGTTTGTCTCGCAACGACGGAGGGAAACCAGACCGCAAAATAGAGGAGGGGGAAGTAAAGGAAAGCAGGTTCAGAAATAGGTAGAACAAACCGAATCCCGAGACCTCAGTGCCTCAAACTTGCTGCTAAGCGTTCTTTTTTTTTAATATAAATACCAGCCCATCTTCTGTGGTGTTGCTCATTGTAAGGAAAAAGAAGGACATGCATTCATACAGCGCCCAGGTGATCAAAACTCAGTCCAGGAGATCGCCCGGACCAACTGTTGTCTGTAAAGCCACTCAGAGCTATTCAGTTGAAACAAGACAGCCTAAAATATTACTTCTGAAAACCCCCAGTGGTGGAGAGCTTTGGGAACCATAGGTCCAATGTCACCTTTTTTCCTCACGAGCATGCTACACTCCCCACACGTCCTGTCTCATTACTCATATACTGTAATCCCAAAATGTTCTTTTCTATCATCAAATAACTACAACAGTACTTAGTGTTACTAAAAGGTTCTGATTAAATATGTATAAATGCAGGACTTTTATTCCTATCCTTCCCCCAAGCTTGATTAAGGGCGCAGTCTTTTCAGAGCCTGTTGCTTATATTAGCTTGTTTTGCGGGTTTTCAAGGCACATAAGTGAAAGAAATATAATAATGAATAATCAGCATGGATTTCAAAAGGGAAAATCTTGCTTGACCAACCTCATTGAATTCTTTGAAGAGGTAACAGAGAGAGTAGACAAGAGTAATGTAGTAGAGGTAATATATCTAGATTTCCAAAAGGCCTTTGATAAGGAATCACATAATAGACTAACGAATAAGGTCAGAGCATGCCGAGTCTGGGGACAAGTAGCAGAATGGATAGCTGGCTGCAAGACAGAAAGCAGAGAGTCGGAGTAAAGGGTAGCTATTCAGAGTGGTAGAAGGTAGGAAGTGGGGTCCCACAAGGATCAGTGCTGGGACCACTGTTGTTCACAATTTATATTAACGATTCAGACTTCGGAATCAAGAACACAATTTCTAAATTTGCAGATGACACCAAATTGGGAAGGATAGTCAATGCTGAGGAGGACTGCAACAAATTACAAGAAGACATTAATAAACTTGCAGAATGGGCATATAATTGGCAAATGAATTTCAACACAGATAAATGTGAGGTATTACATTTTGGTAAGAAAAATAAAGAGGTCACATATTACTTAGAAAATAAGAATCTAAATGGGGTAGAGGAGCAAAGGGATCTGGGAGTACAAATACACAAATCACTAAAAGTATCGACACAGGTTAACAAGGCCATAAAAAAAAGCAAACCAGGCACTAGGGTTTATTTCTCGAGGGATTGAATTGAAAAGTAGTGAAGTTATGCTAATCTTGTATCGAACCCTGGTCAGACCACACTTGGAATACTGCGTACAATTCTGGTCGCCATATTATAAAAAGGAGATAGACGCACTGGAGAGGATGCAGAGAAGATTTACAAGGATGATACCAGAAAGGGAGGGTATACATATCAGGAAAGGATGAACAGGCTGGGTCTCTTTTCTCTTGAAAAAAGAAGGCTGAGGGGTGACCTAATAGAGGTCTTTAAAATGATGAAAGGTTTTGATAGAGTGGATACAGAGAGAGTGTTTCCACTTGTGGGGGAGAGCAAAACTGGAGGCCATCAATATAAGATAGTCACCAAGAAATCCAATAGGGAATTCAGGAGAAACTTCTTTACCCAGAGAGTGGGGAGAATGTGGAACTCGCAAACACAGGGAGTGGTTGAGGCGAATAGGGTCGATGTATTTAAGGGGAAGCTGGATAAACACATGAGGGAGAAAGGAATAGAAGGATATGCTGATGAAGGATGGGAGGAGGCTTGTGTGGAGCAGAAACGTGGACTAGTTGGGCCGATTGGCCTGTTTCTGTGCTGTATATTCCATGTAAAATGCAGGTACTGTAGCCATTTAGAATCCATTACAAATAGTCAATACAAATTGAACAAAGTTTCAAAGTCCAAAGTTTCATTAGGTACAGATGTATCATTCAGTATTTGCTACATAAACTAACTGCTGATAACTTTTATTGTTCTTCTGGCAGTGTTATCTCATGGAAAAAAATGGGAAGACTTCATGCTTTACCTTGTTTTGATGATTTTAGTACGTAGAAGCAGAGAGTCTGGTGACTTCCAGCTCCTGAAGATGGTTTCCCAGACGTTTTAGTCGCGTCTGTGCCTCACCATCGCTGGGCAGTGGAAGGGAGTGCAGCTTGCAGAGCCCTGAATCCTAGCATGATGTGTGAGTTACACCAGCCCAAATCATTTCGGAGCATTCTTGGCATGGCTGCACGCTGGAAGATACAGCCTGTTACTTCTGCTGAGCCTCTTAGCTGACGGTGGTTGTTCTGGTAAGTCCCATGAGCTGGAGCCCTCGGTTTCTCAGAGAGGCACAGGCCTCCAATGAAAAACACTTCAGACAGGGAAAATGCTGCTGTGTTACAGGTAAGTTTAACCACTTCCTTGCAAATGTTGAGAGTTTTCCTCTTTTTATTACGTGGCAAACCTTATTTCCAGTCGGAAGCTTTTTCAGCTCGTGAGAGTTCAAGATGACGGCCAAAAGAATGTTCAATGAATATCTGAAGCAATCTCATTTGTAGCTTTGGCCCGATTATTATTGCTTATTTTTAGAAGGTCACGCACTTGTTTCACCCACCTCGGATTGGTGCGTTGTGGTTTGTCGCTGTCAGGTGCTAACGTGACCGAGGTTTTACATAAAGTGTGCCGAACAAAACAGGTGCTGGATGTTTAACAGTTCATAATTTAAAAGATATCTTGTTATTTCACTCTTTCGAAGAAGAGCGGGGGGTGGGGGGGGGAGCTCTCCCCGGTGCCCTGTCGCCAATATTTATCCCTCAATCAATATCACTAAAAAAAACAGATAATCTGGTCATGCAGGAAGAATGTTCCCGATGGTCGGAGAGTCCAGAACCAGGGGTCACAGTCTAAGGATAAGGGGTAAGGCATTTAGGACAGAAATGAGGAAGAATTTCTTCACCCAGAGAGTGGTGAACCTGTGGAATTCTCTACCACAGAAGGCAGTTGAGGCCAAGTCATTAAATATATTCAAGAACGAGTTAGATATATTTCTTAAAGCTAAAGGGATCAAGGGATATGGGGAGAAGGCAGGGACAGGGTACTGAGTTTGGATGATCAGCCATGATCTCATCGATAGGCGGAGCAGGCTCGAGGGGCCGAATGGCCTACTCCTGCTCCTATCTTCTATGTTTCTATCACATTGCTGTTTGTGGGATCTTGCTGTGTGCAAACTGGCTGCTGCGTTTCCTACATTACAACACTGACCACACTTTAAAAGTACTTCATTGGCTGTGAAGCGCTTTGGGATGTCCTGAGGTGGTGAAAGGCGCTGGAGAAATGAAAGATCGTTTGTTCTCCCGGTTAAGCAGCGCCTCGATTTCAAAATTCTCATCCTCGTTTTCAGATCCCTCCATGGCCTCGCCCCCTCCCTATCTCTGTAATCTCCTTCAGCCCCCCACAACCCCCCCGAGATATCTGCGCTCCTCTAATTCTGTCCTCTTCAGGATCCCTGATTATATTCGCTCCACCATTGGCGGCCGTGCCTTCTGTTGCCTCGGCCCTAAGCTCTGGAATTCCCTCCCTAAACCTCTCCACCTCTCTCTCCTCCTTTAAGACGCTCCTTAAAACCGACTACTTTGACCAAGCTTTTGGTCACCTGCCCTAATTTATCCTTATGTGGATCGGTGTCAAATTTGTTGTCTTAAAATACTCCTGTGAAGCGCCTTGGGACGTTTTACTACGTTAAAGGCGCTATATAAATACAAGTTGTTGTTCGTTCTTTGATTTGTGCGGGCTTTTGAAGGCCAGAATCCTCGATCTGGAAGCCTTGTGGCCCGCAGGCTCTCACACAGATTATACATACCTCCCCTTGGATGAGGGACAGGGAGGCTGCCAAAGGCTGTGGAAGCCGTACCCGAGAGGAGAGGAGGGGAATAAATTATAAAAATACAATAAACTGAAGGAATGAGGAATTCAGCCGCTGGGGAGCTTACTGGGAATCTGCGCTATATCCTAAATGAATGTTTTATGGCCTTGGGATAGTTGCCATCTGGAATTTTTGAAATCTAACTCATTGTTACGGAATATTTCTTAACTCCCTAAAGGGGCGATTTTAAGTATTTGGAAAAGTTGACTTCATTTTCAGACTTTTTTTGTATTAAATTTCTCAGCCTGCAAAAAAAAAAGCACCATCGCGTTAACATGCTCCTCTCCTACACCATACAGAAACTAGTGCAACCTATGATTGAATGAAGTTACGGGGGGGACAATGAACCACAGCTATCGCCTCAGGTTTTCAGTCTGTGAACCCGACACTTTTTTCCCCCTTCTCTCCCCCCCCCGGCCCTACTATAACCGAGGCCCCGTCTGCCCTCTCAGGTGGATGTAAAAGATCCCACGGCCACTATTTCGAAGAAGAGCATGGGGGGGGAGTTCTCCCCGGTGTCCTGGGGCCAATATTTATCCCTCAACCAACTTAGAGTCATAGACTGAAACGGATGATCTGGTCATTATCACATTGCTGTCCGTGGGATCTTGCTGTGTGCAAATTGGCTGCTGCGTTTCCCACATTACAACAGTGACCACACTTTAAAAGCACTTCATTCGCCGTGAAGCGCTTTGGGACGTCCTGAGCCCATGAAAAGCTCTGTATAAATGGGAGTTCTGTTAGTGTGCAACAGTGGGTGACGGTCGTTACTCTGACCGACACAGTCCGTACTCTTTCAAGGTTAGGGGATGTCTCGCTGTAAGTACTGCAGTGCGTCTCGCACCGAGCATGTGGTGCAAAATACATCAGTCGGCCCAGTGAGCCTTCCAAAGTTGCAGCACAGGCAAGTGATTGAGATGAAACCCGAGACTGCGGGCAGTGTAGCCCGAGCACTTTATATAGAGACATCTGAACCTTGAGGTTATGCTGCAGCCTTTCGCTCACTGCAGCCACCTGTTACCCTGCCACAATCATGTCGAATATTGAATTTGGGGTTTCCTCAGGAGGTCGAGTCCGTCAATGTCTCACGGAATTCAGGAACCTGCGGTGATGGAGGCTGCAGTGGTTTTTGATGTGTGACCGGGGAAGAGTTGATGTAAGTCAGTCCTTTTTTTGTGTTGTATGAATTTAAACAGTTTCTCTAACCCCTCGAGTGTAGAAGATTAAGGGGTGATCTGAGCGAGGTGTTTAAGATGATTAAAGGATTCGATAGGGTCGATCGAGAGAAACTATTTCCTCTGGTGGGGGGAGTCCAGAACAAGGGGGCAGAACCTTAAAATTAGAGCCAGGCCGTTCAGGAGTGATGTCAGGAAGCACTTCACACAAAGGGGAGTGGAAATCTGGAACTCTCTCCCCCAATTAGCTGTCAAGGCTGGGGGTCAATTGGAAATTTCAAAACGGAGATGGATAGATTTTTGCTGGGTAAGGGTATTAAGGGTTACAGAAGCAAGGTGGGTGGATGGAACTAAGATACAGATCAGCCGTGATTGAATTGAATGGCGGAACGGGCTCGAGGGGCTGCATGGCCTCCTCCTGTTCCTGTGTAACAGGCTCGAGGGGCTGAATGGCCTCCTCCTGTTCCTGTGTAACAGGCTCGAGGGGCTGCATGGCCTCCTCCTGTTCCTGTGTAACAGGCTCGAGGGGCTGCATGGCCTCCTCCTGTTCCTGTGTAACAGGCTCGAGGGGCTGCATGGCCTCCTCCTGTTCCTGTGTAACAGGCTCGAGGGGCTGAATGGCCTCCTCCTGTTCCTGTGTAACAGGCTCGAGGGGCTGCATGGCCTCCTCCTGTTCCTGTGTAACAGGCTCGAGGGGCTGCATGGCCTCCTCCTGTTCCTGTGTAACAGGCTCGAGGGGCTGCATGGCCTCCTCCTGTTCCTGTGTAACAGGCTCGAGAGGCTGAATGGCCTCCTCCTGTGTAACAGGCTCGAGGGGCTGAATGGACTCCTCCTGTTCCTGTGTAACAGGCTCGAGGGGCTGAATGGACTCCTCCTGTTCCTGTGTAACAGGCTCGAGGGGGCTGAATGATCCCCTCCTGTTCCTGTGTAACAGGCTCGAGGGGCTGCATGGCCTCCTCCTGTTCCTAATACCTCAGTCGGTTTACGCTGTGCGTGACTGAAATGCACAGAGTAGAAAGGTGCCAGCTTCGCTTCCTGGTCTGCACTGAGTTAGCTGATCTCGACCAGTCGGTTCCCCTGGGATCGGGAGGGTGAAATTGCCCAACGTTTCTGCTCCTGATTGCTGTCCAGTAACCCGCCCAGAGCGTCTGTTTGCGGTTGTCGGGTGAGGGCAGGAGCACGCTCGTCTGCGATGCCTCCAGTGCCTGAATAGCCTGGCCAACATTCACTGGACTAGGCTCACCCATAAAGAGTGGCCACCTGGGCAAGGTAGCAGGGGGATGTGGCACCTGTAGGTCTATGGCAGCAAGGAGTCAGTCCGTTCAGCAGAGGAGGGCTGGGGTAAAGCAATAGGTTGATCCTTACTCTTTGCAGAGGTGACTACATAAGAGGAGGAGGAGGGCAGTCGGGGGGCTGTAATCTGCATTTCTGAAAAGTGGACTGATCCATGCATCTCTGCTTAAGGGGAGACTGAGGCTCCGAACTAGTGGGAAGTCTTCTGTTTGGGTTGAAGACCAGTTTGGCAAACAGAAAGGGAAGATAAGTGGATTGAACTCCGGTTGGGGGATTAGAGCCAAGTGGCGTTCTGCATGGGGGCGGGGGCGGGGGCTCCGTGCGGTTCACTATCTATAAAAGATGTGGAGTGGGAGGGAGGCTGACAATCGACAGTCTGCTGACATGTGGCCAGGCAATGAGTAGAAAGGAGGTGGACGGCACTCAAAACCACCCTGGGGCCGGTTAGGAGAATGGGCTCGAGATAATGGCAGCTGGATAGATAGATAAACAAACGATTGTGACAGGAAGCGGCTACAGGATAAAGGGATGCCCTTTGGCTAGGAACGAGAGGGGAAGGGTTTGGGGTGCAAACTGAAAATATCCAGTTCATGTGTGTTTACAAGAAATGCATTTCAAGGACACTGGGCTGTTGAGTTGGAGCAAGGTACTGTAACTTCTGGTGAGGGCGCGTTTGGAATACTGTGTGTAGTGGCCACCTTCCCTTCAACTGTAATGTATTCGATTGCTGTTTTCCTGTTGTTGGATAGGGTGCTGAGTGAGCCGTAGTCACCTGCTCTCCCTCTCCTTCTCTCACCTCTGAGTCAGAAGGTCGTGTGTTAAAACCCACTCTTGAGACATGAGCCCCTTAATCCAGGCCAACACACCCAGTGCTGTACTGAGGGAGCGCTGCACTGTCGGAGGGGCTGTACTGAGGGAGCGCTGCACTGTCGGAGGGGCTGTACTGAGGGAGCGCCGCACTGTCGGAGGGGCAGTACTGAGGGAGCGCCGCACTGTCGGAAGGGCAGTACTGAGGGAGCGCTGCACTGTCGGAGGGGCGGTACTGAGGGAGCGCCGCACTGTCGGAGGGGCGGTACTGAGGGAGCGCCGCACTGTCGGAGGGGCAGTAATGAGGGAGAGCCGCACTGTCGGAGGGGCGGTACTGAGGGAGCGCCGCACTGTCGGAGGGGCAGTGCTGAGGGAGCGCTGCACTATCGGAGGGGCAGTACTGAGGGAGTGCCGCACTGTCGGAGGGGCAGTACTGAGGGAGCGCCGCACTGTCGGAGGGGCAGTACTGAGGGAGCGCCGCACTGTCGGAGGGGCAGTACTGAGGGAGCGCCGCACTGTCGGAGGGGCAGTACTGAGGGTGCGCCGCACTGTCAGAGGTGCCGTCTTTCAGCTGAGATGTTAAACCGAGGCCCCGTCTGCCCACTCAGGTGGAGGTAAAAGATCCCACGGCCACTATTGGAAGAAGAGCAGGGGAGTTCTCTGCGGTGGCCAGGGCCCAATATTTATCCCTCAACCAACATCACTAAAACAGATGATCTGGTCATTATCACATTGCTGTTTGTGGGAGCTTGCTGTGCGTAAATTGGCTGCCGCGTTTCCCACATTACAACAGTGACCACACTTCAGAAGTACTTCATTGGCTGTAAAGCGCTGTGGGACGTCCTGAGCTGGTGAGAGGCGCGGGAGAAATGTGTCCTTTCCCCATCTTTCCTTGCTGCGTGCTACAGTGTCCACATTGGGCCAGCATTTTGCCGAATGTCCGACAGTAGGTCTTTGCGGGTGGGTGGTGGGGGACCCCAGAGCTGAGACAACGTTGGAGGGGGGTCTGGCTTTACATTATCAGGGTTCGTTAATCATTGAGAAAACCTCCATGTAGGGATAGGAGGAGGCTCGTGTGGAGCAGAAAGCAGTCGGGCCGAAGGGCCTGGTTCTGTGCTGTGAATTCTGTGCGCGGTATATTTGGTTTTGACCGTGTGTGCAGGAGATTCTGGCAGTGAAGAGTTGGCAACTAACTGACTAAGCCGGCCCAGGATTTTGAGCTGGCAACTTTACTGACGTGGTGTTCTGGTCTGTTCTGTTCTGTCCATTGTGCGGCTGCCTGTGGGAGGTTGCTGGCACAGAGTGGCTGCTGTGCTCTGCTCACATAACAACGATCACTGCCCCGCACAACGGAATTAACCGGCTGAAGCCCTTCGGGGTGTCCGGGTGCCAAAGGACTAGTAGACAGAAAGACGTGCATTCATATCGTGCCTTTCACGACCTCTGGACATCCAAACCTTTTATCCGGAACATTTTCTTGCTGGGTGGCTGCTACAAGGATCTGTTAACACAACAAACAAATAGTGCAATACATTCCTGTGAGCCGGGAGAATAAGGCTGGCCGCCCCCTTTAACCCGGCCCTCAGCTCCGTTTATTTCAGTGGTGCTTGGGATTCATTTGCTTTTGTGGGAACACACACTCAACTCCACTTTCATCCGGCCCGTGAGTGTTGATTCAGTGGCTTCGAAATAACAGGTTTTTTTTACTGTAGATTTCTTCCTCCCCCCGCCCGGTAAAGGTACCGACCTTTGCTGGGTGAACAAACAAACAAGCTTGCATTTCTCCCGCGCCTTTCACCACCTCAGGACGTCCCAAAGGGCTTCTCAGCCAATGAAGTACTTTTTTTGAAGTGTGGTCACTGTTGTAATGTAGGAAACGCGACAGCCAATTTGCGCACAGCAAGCTCCCACAAACTGCAAAGTGATAATGTCCAGATAATCTGTTTTATTGTTGGCCAGGACACCGCGGAGAACTCCCCTGCTCTTCTTCCAATAGTGGCTGTGAGATCTTTTACGTCCACCTGAGAGGGCAGACGGGGCCCTCGGTTTAATGTCCGAAAGACGCCACCTCCGACAGTGCGGCACTCCCTCAGTACCGCCCCTCCGACAGTGCGGCGCTCCCTCAGTACCGCCCCTCCGACAGTGCGGCGCTCTCTCAGTACCGCCCCTCCGACAGTGCGGCGCTCCCTCAGTACTGCCCCTCCGACAGTGCGGCGCTCCCTCAGTACTGCCCCTCCGACAGTGCGGCGCTCCCTCAGTACTGCCCCTCCGACAGTGCAGAGCTCCCTCAGTACCGCCCCTCCGACAGTGCGGCGCTCCCTCAGTACTGCCCCTCCGACAGTGCAGAGCTCCCTCAGTACCGCCGCTCCGACAGTGCAGAGCTCCCTCAGTACCGCCGCTCCGACAGTGCGGCGCTCCCTCAGTACCGCCCCTCCGACAGTGCGGCGCTCCCTCAGTACTGCCCCTCCGACAGTCCGGCGCTCCCTCAGTACTGACACTGGGAGTGTTGGCCTCGCATTTGCGGTCAAGTCCCTGCCCAAGCTCAGCCAAGGTGTGGTGTGATGGGGACCTGATAGCGGTGACCAGGCAAGGAACTGACCCCTTAAGCTCTTGCTACTGAGCGCTAGACGTATTCCTGAGGAGATTCAGTCGCTTCGCCTGAGCTCGGCCTGTGGATGTTGCAGAAAATGCAGAGTGGGCCCACAGCCCGGGGCTGAAGTTCAGCTGGTTCAACCATTTTGTTGCTGGCAGTGAGGTTCACCGTCGTGTGTGGGCCGGAATACGCTGGGGAGCATGACCCGGAGTGCTGAGGGTCACGAGCAGCGGATTTGGATGTGGCTCCTGATGCCATCTTGTTTCATTAGCCGGCTGCTCCTCATCGGATTGTTTTTTAGATATAAAATTTCCGCATGTGTTTTTCATTACTCGGAAGCCTGGGCCCAAGGTCAGGTCGTCTTATCACGTTGTCTCCTGACTCACGTTGGGCTCCGATTCCACTGGGAGCCTCAAACCGCCTCGCCCTATGCGGCCTTTCCCGATGCACAAGCCGAGTCAGTGAGGCGAGGCTGTGTATGAACATCGTAGCTGAGCCCTGGCTGCTCTCCCCAGCCCCCTCCCCTCCCTCCCTCCTTAGCCCAGGGGGAGAGCTAGCACACACAGCAACTTGCACTGATACAGACCCATTAATGCAGCACAACATTGGCAGGCGGTTCACCTGCAAGCAGTTCGGAGATGTGGGAGCCCAATCACAGGTGGGAGAGGAGGGGTGGGGGCAGAAGAGGAAAGAGGAAGCCAATTGAAAAGCCAATGTGCGGCACCCAGTTTATGGTTTCGAATCTCCCTTTTTTGTTTCCCATGACGGGGAAAGTCACCACTCGCCGTTTCCTCTTTTTTATTTTGCTTTCAGTTTTGATATAAAATGGAGTCGCGGAGGGTCGGGAGCTGCCGCTGGGCACCGCAGCCTCTGGGCCGGGTGCGGCATCGCCCGATGAGGCTGTTTCAGGCGCTTGCAATGGAGCTGGCGTGAGATACAGTCGGAGTTTGTTTTAATTGACGCGCCGGCTCGGCTCGGCTCGGCTCTCCCCGCCATGTTGCTCTCGAGCTGCCAGTACTTGAGATGAGACTCGGCAGCTTCTGGGAAAGCTCGGGAGGTGCGGGGGGGGGGAAAGAGACTAGAGGGAGCAATACATTGACGTCTGGACGTATGGTTGAAAGAAAGATCGGGTCAGAGGTCAAGGGCTGGTGTCTGTGCTGTCGCTGCTTTGAAAGCCATGGGGGGGGAACCCTGAACGCCAGCTGAATGATGAGGGCGGTAATCCGAGCGAGCCTCGTTCAGAGGGTGGGGAGGGGACCGTTAGACCATCTGCCACCTCCTCCTTTGAGGTACCAAAGGAAGACAAAAAAAAAGGGCTCCTCTCGTAAGGACAGTGCTGCTCAACAGATTTGGGATGACATAATTGAGATTACACGCTGCCCTGCACTCCAGGAGCAGGGGGGGGGGGCGGTGGGTGTGCTGTTTCTGCCGGGGTTGTGAATGAGTTAAGAACGTTGACATCACGCTGTGTTTGAAACAATACGGCTGAATGCATCAGCCCTCGAGTCCCATTCTCAAGGAGCTGATGGTGGAACGGTGCCAAGGCTCTTTTCAGAAGAGCTCGGTGGAGAAACCTGCCCTCCTCAGCCCAGACAAACTGCTGGACAGAAGAAGTGAGAGAGAGAGAGACAATTCAAGCGGAGGAGAGGAGAAAAATTCGACATCGGATGATTGCGCATAAAGTGGGGATGTGTGTGTGTGTGTGGCGGGGGAGAGAGGAGAGAAAGGAAAAGATTTCAATTTGACCTGTAAAAGAGATTTGAAAACAACCGCCTTAATTAGAAACAGGGTGAGATTTTAAAATTTTGCTGAATAGAAGCTTGCAACTCGCGACGAAACCCGGCTGAGCTGGGGACCTTCAGGTGAGGCCGGAGACACCGGGGCTGGTGAGCGGTTTCGAACTTCAGATCGCCGAGGATCTCAACGTGTGGAGAAACCGCGGCTCGACTAAATTGGAAAGGAAGTACAATCGTTTCAGAGACGCTGCCAAATTGGAGCCTGTTACCCCGGGAGAGTGAGAGAATTGGGAAGCTCTGCCGTTTATTCTTAAAACCTGAAGGAGTGGCGAAAGTTTTGTAAATTGTAGGCTTTTAAAGGAGTTGATTTCGAAGCGAGCCTGTCAATACTACACGGTAACCGTAAGTACAGAACTTTATTTCATCCCAATGGGTAATCAGCCGTGGCTCAGTGGGCAGCACTCTCCCCTCTGAGCCAGAAGGTTGTGCTTTCAAGTCCCGCTCCACAGACTTGAGCCCATAACCCAGGCTGACACTTCAGTGCAGGACTGAGGGAGTGCTGCACTGCCTGAGGTGCCGTCTTTCAGATCAGCCCCGTCTGCCCTTGCAGGTGGACGTAAAAGATCCCACGGCACTGTTTCGAAGAAGAGACAGGGGAGTCGTCCCCGATGTTCTGGCCAATATTTATATCTCGACCAAAACCCAAAAACAGATCATCTGGTCATTTATCTCATTGTTGTTTGTGGGATCTTGCTGTGCACAAATTGGCTCCCGTTTTTCCTACATTATAACAGTGACTGCACTTCAGAAAGTAATTAATTGGCTGTGAAGTGCTTTGGGATGTTCCGAGGTTGTGAAAGGTGCGATATAAATGCAAGTCTTTTTTTTAATGGCAGCTACAACATCTACCGTGGGTGGATACTTAGAAACACTGAGGGAACTCCCTCGAAGGCTGTGTGGGTAAAGTTAATGTGCAGCCAGGAAGCCCGAGGTTTCCCCTCCCATTCTGGACTGAATTCACGGAGCTCCAGCTTGGGAATGCTACAGGTTGGACTCAGCGCTTTGGGCTAGGGAGGAGAAGACTCAACCAGGGTCCTGAACACTGTCCAGTGGCCGTTGCTGCAAAGTTCGTGTTTGCCCATGGAGTGAGGACAGGATCGGTCTCGGTCGGCTATAGCCCACCTCCCCAGTTGGTGCCCCGCATAGAAAAACGGCTTGCCAGCAAATGATCCCAGCAAGGTCTTGTGTGCCAGCCGGCTTTCAACTGTAAGTTGCAGCTGTAATGTGTGCCCTATGTCCCATCAATGGAAAAAGCTGGGAGGTCACTTGAGGGGCCGACATAAATATGTCGATAGGTTGCCCGGCGACACTTTTGCGGCATGCATTCATGGGCCATTCCTTCAGATCTGCCATCTTCTGTGTCTGCCCACCGCCCCAGGTCTCGTTGGTATTGCACACAGCATTGAACCTGGCTGCCACGACCTGCCAGGCATGGTGTGCAAGGGCGCCCTTCATTGCCAAACAGGGCAACGCTCCTCGCTCTCACCTCTTGCAGCAGTGCCTCCACTTCACGAGCCACCAATCCAGGGGTTTGAGCGCTGCCCCACTCCATCACTAGCCCACCCCCCTCCCCTGACTCAATCTCCTGCCTCCACATCTATAATGCTAGCCACCGGGCATTACCAGACACTTTTCTTTTAGCCCCCAGCATTCTTTGGAAAGGCTAAAATATACATTTAAAGGCTTACAAAACTTTTGCCCCCCTATGCAGCTACTTACCTACCTTTTAAGTGGGTGCATCCTGTATAATATTCCCAGCATCACTTCAAGAGCTTTTGACACTGTGAATCCCTTCCTTCTCTGCCCCCCAGGCAAGCTTGTGCAGACCAAGTACAGGGTGGGAGCTCAGCAGCGTCAGTGTAAATACTTTAAATGCAGCGACCCTGAGCATTCTTGTGTAGTTGGCATTCAGGCAAAGTGACTGGGTAAAGCAGTCCACTCCTGTCCCACCAGTTAGTGCGAGGGGCAGGAAATGTTAGCCTCAAAGTTTGATTGCACTTAAGTCCGTGTCTCACTATGCACTACACCAACGTGCATTTATATAGCGCCTTTAACATAGTAAAACATCCCAAGGCTCCTCACAGGAGCATAAAGCAGACAAAAATGGACACAAAGCCACATAAGGAGATATTGGGACAGGTGACCAAAAGCTTAGCCAAAGAGGTCGGTTTTAAGGAGCGTCTTAAAGGAGGAGAGAGAGATGGAGAGGTTTAGGGAGGGAATTCCAGAGCTCAGGGCCAAGACAGCTGAAAGCACGGCCGCCAATGGTGGGGCGATGGAAATTGGCAATGCGCATGTGGCCAGAATTGGAGATATCTCGGAGGACCAAGAGATTGATTAAGAGGGGAAAAATAGAGTATGAGAGTAAACTTACAAGGAACATAAAAGCGGATTGTAAAAGCTTCTACAAGTATGTAAAAAGAAAAAGATTAGTGAAGACAAATGTAGGTCCCTTACAGTCAGAAACGGGAGAATTTATAATGGGGAACAAGGAAATGGCAGAGCAATTAAACAAATACTTTGGCTCTATCTTCACAGAAGAGGACACAAATAACTTCCCAGAAATGCTAGGGAACCAAGGGTCTAGTGAGAAGGAGGAATTAAAGGAAATTAGTATTAGTAAAAAAAATAGTGCTGGAGAAATTAATGGGACTGAAAGCTGATAAATCCCCAGGGCCTGATAATCTGCATCCCAGAGTACTAAAAGAGGTAGCCATGGAAATAGTGGATGCATTGGTTGTCATCTTCCAAAATTCTATAGATTATGGAATAGTTCCTGCAGATTGGAGGGTGGCAAATGTAACCCCATTATTTAAAAAAGGAGGGAGAGAGAAAACGGGGAACTACAGACCGGTTAGCCTAATATCAGTAGTAGGGAAAATGCTAGAGTCTATTATAAAGGATGTGATAACAGGACACTTAGAAAATATCAACGGGATTAGACAAAGTCAACATGGATTTATGAAAGGGAAATCGTGTTTGACAAACCTACTGGAGTTTTTTGAGGATGTAACTGATCGAATAGATAAGGGAGAACCAGTGGGTGTGGTGTATTTGGATTTTCAGAAGGCCTTTGATAAAGTCCCACATAAGAGGTTAGTGTGCAAAATTAATGCACATGGGATTGGGGGTAATATACTGGCATGGATTGAAAATTGGTTAACAGACAGGAAACAGAGAGTAGGAATAAATGGGTCTTTTTCGGGTTGGCAGGCGGTGACTAGTGGGGTACCACAGCAGTCAGTGCTTGGGCCCCAGCTATTCACAATATATATCAATGATTTGGATGAGGGAACCAAATGTAATATTTCCAAGTTTGCTGATGACACGAAACTAGGTGAGATTGTGAGTTGTGAGGAGGATGCAAAGAGGCTTCAAGGCGATTTAGACAAGTTGAGTGAGTGGGCAAATACATGGCAGATGCAGTATAACGTGGATAAATGTGAAGTTATCCACTTCGGTAGGAAAAACAGAAAGGTAGAGTATTATTTAAATGGTGATAGATTGGGAAATGTTGATGTACAAAGGGACCTGGGTGTCCTTGTACACCAGTCACTGAAAGCAAACATGCAGGTGCAGCAAGCAGTTAGGAAGGCAAATGGTATGTTGGCCTTCATTGCAAGAAGATTTGAGTACAGGAGCAAGGATGTCTTACTACAGTTGTACAGGGCCTTGGTGAGACCACACCTGGAGTAGTGTGTGCAGTTTTGGTCTCCTTACCTAAGAAAGGATATACTTGTCATAGAGGGAGTGCAGCGAAGGTTCACCAGACTGATTCCTGGGATGGCAGGACTGTCGTATGAGGAGAGATTGGGTCGACTAGGCCTGTATTCACTAGAGTTTAGAAGAATGAGAGGGGATCTCATTGAAACGTATAAAATTCTGACAGGGCTAGACAGGCTGGATGTTTCCCCTGGCTGGTGGGTCTAGAACGCGGGGTCGCAGTCTCAGGATACGGGGTAGGACATTTAGGACTGAGATGAGGAGAAATTTCTTCACTCAGAGGGTGGTGAACCTGTGGAATTCTCTACCACAGAAGGCTGTGGAGGCCAAGTCACTGAATATATTTAAGAAGGAGATAGATAGATTTCTAGACACAAAAGGCATCAAGGGGTATGGGGAGAGAGCGGGAATATGGTATTGAGATAGAGGATCAGCCATGATCATATTGAATGGCGGAGCAGGCTCGAAGGGCCGAATGGCCGACTCCTGCTCCTATTTTTCTATGTTTCTATATTGGAGGAGGTTACAGAGATAGGGAGGGGCGAGACCATGGAGAAATAGTCGCGTCTGGAGGTAACAGAAGCACAGATGAGGGTTTCAGCAGCAGGGGCGGAGACGGACGATGTTACTATTAAGTTTGTTGCTCCTTTCTTTTCTATCCAGTCTCCTCTCCTGCAGGAATTGGCTGCCTCACTGGGGGCACAGTCCCACAGATGCTGCCCACTGTCCCCAGCGCCTGTTCTTCGCACGTACTGCCAGTCTGACCATGGAGAAAGTCGCAGCTCAGTCCTGACCGCACCCAACGCCCACACTTTCCATCAGGGCTCACCAGATAGCGGCTGATTTCCACCCCACCCCCCCGTTCTAACCCAGAGGTACTGAGGCAAGCTGTAGCTCCCCTACCACTGCCCAGCTCAGTCAGTACAGACCAAGGGAGTTTCAACATCAGCAAAACAACAGCATTGGTCCCATCCCCTGTCCAGTAACTTGGTTGCATTCATGTTGCCAAGGTCAGGGTACTGGTTACAGTGCACCAAAATACTGACAGAAGTTTGCAAACCTCTGGAGTAAACAGAGCTGAGCTATTTTCAGAGAGAGATCTGCAAAGTCTGCATTTTCCTTCACTGTCACTGGCAGTGAGATCAATCTTACAGGTCTGTCACAGCATGTTTTCTTTCCCAACAATTTATTAAACTGTTTTTTGTTGAATCGTTAAGCTCACTAAGAGAGGGATCTCAGAGCCAAGTTTCCATGTCAGGTTCCCAGTGTCAGCATCAAACACTCCCAGAGCAGGTACAGCACGGGGTTAGATACAGAGTAAAGCTCCCTCTACACTGTCTCATCAAACATTCCCAGGGCAGGTACAGCACGGGTTAGATACAGAGTAAAGCTCCCTCTACACTGTCCCAACAAACACTCCCAGGGCAGGTACAGCACGGGTTAGATACAGAGTAAAGCTGCACTGTCCCATCAATGTACCTCAGTCCCAACCTCTACACCTGCATGCCGTATTTTCATTTGCCAGCCAGCTCTGAGTGAGATTGCCAGTTTATGTGAGCCCAGTCGGAGTGAGACTCCCACTTATTCTTACTACATCTTTTTGAGGTTCTCTCCCTAAAAGTCTTTAATGTCGGCTCGACCATGTAGATGTAAAATTTCCTAATGGCACTTTTTGGAAGAGTGGAGTGCTTCCAGTGTCCTGGGCCAACTTTCTTCCCTCGACCAACACCACCAAAGCTGGTCATTCATTGCTTTGCTCTGCATTTGCATGGGATCTTGCTGTGTTCAGAAAAGCTGCTGAGTTTGCCTACAAATCAGTGACGGCACCTGAAAAAAGTATCATTCATTGGCCGTGATGCACCTTCCTGGGGACATGAGCGGCACTAGATAAATGGAAGTTACATAGAATGGGACAACACATTGAGTGTTTGATATCGAGGACTGGAATGGGACACATTTCAGTGAGGCAGCAATACATTGTACCAAGGCAATGGGAACAAAGGCCTATTTAACACTGTCCAGTCTGCAGAGTTCCCTATCTCAGCCCTATGTTGCCCTGAGGAGTGGAGAACTAATTGGAGGACAGTCTTCAACGACCTTCCCTTGAGACCCAGGAGGAGTCTGATCTTGGATGGCGGGAGGATGAAGTTTGACGCCTTTATAGTGTTGAACACTCCTCCCAGTATCCTGCACACAACCAATAAAGAAGCTCCCTTATTGTCCGGCAGCTCCCCAGCCTCCAGGCACCCGTCCCTCAGACTCAGGCTGATCATGGCCTGGGGTGGGTGGGGACTATGGATAAAAAACAGAAGGACCCACAGAAAAGTAACCAACAAAATGAAGTAATAGATAAAGGAACGGGAGCAGGAAGTGCTTTTTATGTGACTGCAACAGTGAAACACAGAGATGTGCTGCTTAAGAAAATACTGCTTACCTTGGCAAGGCTCCAGGAGATAAATGGCACAGTATCTACAGTGCTGACTGGGGGAGGGGTGGGGAGGTTTGTTTGGACAGTCGAACGGACACTTCCAACCAAGCAACCTTCTTGTTAACCACTTAAATGGAGAGATATTCTTAGGAGTGAAATGGAGGCGATATGTGTCTTCAGAACTCTGCTTTAAATAGCAGTTGTTAGTGACGGGATGTAAGGTGAGCCAGACCTGTTTTTAGAGATTGTTGAGGTGTGGAGCTGTCGGGTCTATATTACTGTAACAGTGTACAGGAGATTGTAGGAGTAATGGGTCTCTGTCAATCATGAGTATTATACTAAAAGCTGCAGAGTAGGAGCAGAGGTCGTATAAACCTGTGTAAAATATGGTTTCAATTCAATAAAAGAATGAGCTTCTTCACAAAAATGATGTGTTTGGAATACTCTGAAGGCAGGGGAGTAGAGACACAGACTTTAGGGTTATTCAAAGCACAGAGGAATATGAGGCTGGGAATGTTAGGGGAGCAGCGAGATGAGCTTCAGTGGGAGAGTTAGGGTACAAGAGGGATGGACTTTGATGGGAAAGTTGAGTACTGGAATGATAGGTTTCGGACAGAAGTTTTGGACCAGAGCAATTGGTTTCAATGGGAAAGTTAGGGGACTAGAGGGATGGGCTTTGATGGGAGAGTTAGGGGACTAGAGGGATGGGCTTTGATGGGAGAGTTAGGGGACTAGAGGGATGGGCTTTGATGGGAGAGTTAGGGGACTCGAGGGATGGGCTTTGATGGGAGAGTTAGGGGACTCGAGGGTTTTGTTTTTTTAATTCATTCTCGGGATGTGGGCATTGCTGACAAAGCTGGCATTTGTTGCCCTTGAGAAGGTGGTGGTGAGCCGCCTTCTTGAATCACCATCCGTGTGGTGAAGGTGCTCCCACAGTGCTGTTAGGTAGTGAGTTCCAGGATTTTGACACAGCAACAATGAAGGAACAGTAGATACATGTCCAAGTCGGGATGGTGTGTGACTTGGGAGGGGAACTTGGAGGTGGTGGTGTTCCCATGCGCCTGCTGCCCTTGTCCTTCGAGGTGGAAGAGGTCGCGGGTTTGGGAGGTGCTGCCGAAGAAGCCTTGGCGAGTTGCTGCAGGGCATCTTGTAGATGGTACACACTGCAGCCACGGTACGCCGGTGGTGGAGGGGCTGCTAATCAAGCGGGCTGCTTTGTCCTGGATGGTGTCGAGCTTCTTGAGTGTTGTTGGAGCTGCACTCATCCAGGCAAGTGGAGAGAATTCCATCACACTCCTGACTTGTGCCTTGTAGGTGGTGGAAAGGCTTTGGGGAGTCAGGAGGTGAGACACTTGTCACAGCCTCTGACCTGCTCTAGTAGCCCTGGCATTTATGTGGCTGGTCCAGTTAAGTTTCTGGTCAATGGTGACCCCCTGCATGGTGATGGTAATGCCGTTGAATGGCAAGAGGTGGTAGTTAGACTCTCCCTTGTTGGAGATGCTCATTGCTTGTCACTTGTGTGACGTAAATGTTATCAGCCCAAGCCTGGATGTTGCCAAGACCTTGCTGCATGCGGCATGGACTGCTTTATTATGTGAGGAATTGCGAATGGAACGGAACACTTCGCGATCATCAGCAAACAGCCCCACTTCTGACCTAATGATGAAAGGAAAGTAATTGATGAAGCAGCTGAAGATGGTTGGGCCTAGGACACTGCCCTGAGGAACTCTTGCAGCGATGTCCAGGGGCTGAGATGATTGACCTTCAACCACCACAACCATCTTCCTTTATGCCAGGTACGACTCCAGCCAGTGGAGAGTTTTCCCCGATCCCCATTGACTTCAGTGGGATTTGATGGGAGAGTTAAAATTCTCATCCTCGTGTTCAAATCCTCGCCCCCCTCCCTATCTCTGTAACCTCCTCCAGCCCCTACAACCCTCCGAGATCTCTGCGCTCCTCTAATTCTGGCCTCTTGCGCATCCCCCGATTTCCATCGCTCCACCATTGGCGGCCGTGCCTTCAGCCGCCTGGGCCCCGAGCTCTGGAATTCCCTCCCTAAACCTCTCCGCCTCTCCTCCTTGAAGATGCGCCTTAAAACCTATCCCTTTGACCAAGCTTTTAGTCGCCTGTCCTAATGTCTCCTTATGTGGCTCGGGGTCTGATTTTGTCTGATTTACGCTCCTGTGAAGCGCCTTGGGAATGCTTCACTACGTTAAAGGCGCTATATAAATGCAAGTTGTTAGGGTACTCGGGGGAGGGGTGGGGGGGGTAGGCTTTAATGAGTTAGGATACTGGAGGGCCATTTTCTCCTTGAGTTCTCTGATATCTTGGGGCGACTACTGGATTGGTGACAGCCTTGCTGCAATATAAAGGCAGAATGAGTTCAGTGTTTTCTTGGGGATTCACTGGCGCCGATGGTAACAGCTTCTCACTCCTCTCAGCCCATTCCTGGATCAGATCTCCAGGTCGGTCACAGCTCTCAGCACAGACTGCTAGCTCCAGACCTCCTTGGAATATTTGGGGGGCCCGAGGGTCACACAAGTACCCTCGCATCCTGTTGTACTTCTCAATCCACTTGAGAAACATCTCATTGTTTGGCTTTTCCCAGAAGAAAGTTCCGGCAGCTGTGTCCATTCTCCGCCCGCCCTCCCTCCCTCCCCCACGTGCAGTCAGCACATGGAGAAACATGTCTGTCCTCGGGCGGGCTGAAGATACAAGGTTCATTACATACCGGCCCTGCAGAATGTGCCAACACTACTTTCACCGCCCCCTTCTGTTTGGTCATTTCCCTCAGTTGACAGCTGCGACACCACAATGTGCACTGATGGTTATGATTTTCTCGGCTTCACCTAATCGCTAGGGAAAATAACCGACCATTCTTGAGGCCGGGTTCCTGCCTGAAATATATTCGGGATTTTTTTTTTTAGGGCAAGACACATTTAAAAAAATTTAGTCCAGCCCCAATTTTTCTCACCTTCTTGCCACAAAGGTGCCTGCACTGCCCAGCAGGGATCAGAAGAGGGTAGCTGGCTGATCCATTCCCTGCCCCCACCACCCCCCCGCCCCAGTCCAGGGGTCCTGAGGCCAATTAGGAACAGGAGCAGACCATTCAGCCCCTCGAGCCTGTTCCGCCATTGAGAGATCGCGGCTGATCTGTATCCTAACTCCATCGACCCACCATGGCTCCATCTCCCTTGTCTAGCAAAAATCTATCGATCTCAGATTTAAAATAATTAATTGAGCACGCATCTTTTGCGTGAAGAAGTGTTTCCTAACTTCTCTCCTGAACGGCCTGGCTCTGATTTTAACGATATGTCCCCTTGTCCTAGACTCCCCCACCCCCCCGCCACCCACCAACAGAAAAAGTTTCTCTCTATCTACCCTGTCAATTCCTTTCAAAATCCTAAAAAACCTCAATCAAATCACCCCTTAACCTTCTATATTCCAGGGAATACAAGCCTAGTTCATAAGAACATAAGAAATAGGAGCAGGAGTTGGCCATTCGGCCCCTCAAGCCTGCTCCATCATTCAATAGGATCATGGCTGATCATCGACCTCAACTCCACTTTCCCGCCCGATCTCATAAGAACATAAGAAATAGGAGCAGGAATAGTTCACTTGGCCCTCGAGCCTGCTCCGCCATTCAATAAGATCATGGCTGATCTTGGGCTCAAAGCCACTTCCCTGCCCGCTCCCCATAACCCTTCACTCCCTTATCTTGCAAAAATCTGTCTATCTCCACCTGAAATGTATTTAATGACCCAGCCTCCACAGCTCTCTGGGACAGAGAATTCCACAGATTTACAACCCTCTGAGAGAAGAAATTCCTCCTCATCTCAGTTCTAAAAGGGCGACCCTTTATTCTGAAACTATGCCCCTGAGTTCTAGATTTCCCCACGAGGGGAAACATCCTCTCTGCATCTACCTTGTCGAGCCCCCTCAGTATCTTATATGTTTCAATAAGATCACCTCTCATTCTTCTAAACTCCAATGAGTATAGGCCCAACCTGCTCAACCTTTCCTCACAAGTCAACCCCCTCATTTCTGGAATCAACCTCGTGAATCGTCTCTGAACTGCCTCCAATGCAAGTATATCCTCATGTAATCTCTCCTCATAATCTAACCCTTGGAGCCCTGGTAACTACTGTGTTGTAGCGCTCCCTACTGCTGCCCCCCGCTGAGGTCAACAAACCCAGCATGGATGAGCCTGGCATGGTCTTGGTCTTGTTGCCACACTGGCCAGTCCGTTCACCAACCCAGCCCCCCCAAGGGAGCTTGGAACCCCCCCACCCCTCATTTCCTGCAACACTGTGCCCCATTAGGACTGCACCCAGGTGGCACTCGGCCCCTTCTGTCACTATGGAGGAGATTCCGACATTTCTGGCTGGAGAGAAGTTTTTTATCTTGACGCCATACCTTTTACAACCTCAGGGCGTCCCAAAGCACTTTGTGGCCAATGAGTTGCTTCTGACCTCATCAGGGTGAGGGTTCCACCGGCTTTGAGCAGGGCTCCAGCAGCCTCACCCTGACTGGCCACTCATAATGTGTGAGGTGTGATAAAGGGCAGTTGGAAAGATTAACTGTAATCATCTGGCAGTGTTCTCTGACTATATATGCTGTGCCTATATGCATCTCTTCACTTCACCTGACGAAGGAGCAGCGCTCCGAAAGCTTGTGATTTCAAATAAAGCTGTTGGACTATAACCTGGTGTTGTGCGACTTCTCACATTTGTCCACCCCAGTCCAACACCGGCATCTCCACATTATGTGAGCTTTTAGACAGTGAGTGTCGGCAGGGCTCTTCAACCATGGGGGGTACCACCTGCCGAAGCGGATGCATCCCTCGTCCGACGACTGGAGTCACTGAATCGGGATCAGGCCTGGTCACCGCGCTCGATTTTTGCTCCTTCCCCAGATCCAGAGCTGCGGAGGCTGATTTTAACACCCCCGACAGCCAACAACGGGGATTGGGGTGGGGGACAGAACCTGGGACTTTGCGGGTCTGTGTGGCTCGGTAGTACGCTGTGTCGTGGTGCCTGCCAAACTATATTTTATTGACGCTTCCATTCTCCACCCTACACCCTATTTTTTTGTTGGGCAAGGGTTACGGAACCTAGGTGGGCAGACTGAGTTGAGATACAGATCAGCCATGATCTGATTGAACGGCGGCGGAACAGGCTCGAGGGGCTGAATGGCCTCCTCCTGTTCCAATGTACGCACTGTTTCTCCTCCTTGCGTCCCGTGTTGAAATCCAGACTCATCCTTTCCCAGTACCGCGACATGATCGAATTCCTCGCTTCCCCCTCGCTCCTTCCTGAAAAAAAAACTGTCCGCATTCTGAAGCCCCAGCTTGGCGTCACCTAAAAGACTGCTTGCTGGTTTACCTGTTCTCTTGCTCACTACAGTGCTGGTGGTGCCCTATACTGTGCGCCTTGGGTTACTCAACAGCAACCAGTGGTTGGGTGCCTGTAATGCTGGTGTGATTCTGTGGTTAAGAACGTTCTCACTGTCTCCCGCTGACTTGCCCCAACACATTAGAGCGACCTTAATCTACTCATCATCAAACAAAAAGCACAACCGAAAAGCAAAACAGCTGTGGGAACAAGGGAGGATGACGTCTAGAATTTCAGATGTGAAACATTGACACGCCCTTTGCCTCCCAATTTCGACCCGCCCCACGCCACAAACAAAAGCCAAAATTAACTTCCCAGGCTTGGGTTTCACGGGCGCTGGTCTTCAAGACAGCCATTCTCCATGCGTGAGGCCCGGCGCGAGTGAGTGTGCGAAAGCTGTTCGACCATGGAGGGCATCGCAGCTGATATCGATCCCGTCCTCATCTGTCCACGCAGGCATTCTCCAGCAGGGGGGTTACTCCGAAGCAATCAGGCCTGGGAGCCCGAGGCATATGGAAAGAAAGAACTCCCATTTCTCCCGCGCCTTTCACCACCTCAGGACGTCCCAAAGCGCTTTACAGCCAATGAAGTACTTTTTGAGGTGTGGTCACTGTTGTAATGTAGGGCACGCGGCAGCCAATTTGCGCACAGCAAGCTCCCACAAACAGCAGTGAGATAAATGACCAGATCATCTGTTTTAGGCGTTGACTGAGGGATAAATGTAGGGCAGCCGGTGCTCGTGGAACTTAACAAGAGTCAGCCCCTTCAGGAGAGCAGGGGGAGAGAGAGCGTGGGAGAGACACGGTTAAGGCACCACACTGGGATCTCGTGGGATGGGACCTGTCATTGCAAAGGACAGGAGGGGAGATTCTGCGTGAGGCAGAAGCATCAGTTTATTGGAAGCAGTAACAATTTGCGTTCTCGGTTTATTTGTCGGCCTGTCGTTGCTTCTGGTGAACACAGGGTTACAGTGCTTGTGTGGAGTCTTGCTCGCTTTAGCTCGACGCCTCCATTCAAAGCAGGGGCCAGTCGCGACACCCTCTTTTCCTCCTCCACCCTTCCACCTTGTCAGTGATGTGTACTGTTATCAGATTCAGCCCAGCTGCCTATTCCAGACAACCCTGCTTACCATGATGGGAATTACAGGAATGGGAGTTTAAAAAAAACCTGGCCTGGACAATTCAAGAGGAGTTGGAGCAGAGCTTTTTTTTCTCTCAAACATTGTTCTTTTTTTTATTAAGCTTTTATTAAATCAGTGGGTAGCTCTCTCGCCTGTGAGTCAGAAGATCGTGGGTTCAAGTCCCACTCCAGAGACTTGAGCTCATAATCTAGGCTGACACTCCAATGCAGTACTGAGGGAGCGCCGCACTGTCGGAGGGGCAGTACTGAGAGAGCGCCGCACTGTCGGAGGGGCAGTACTGAGAGAGCGCCGCACTGTCGGAGGGGCAGTACTGAGGGAGCGCCGCACTGTCGGAGGGGCAGTACTGAGAGAGCGCCGCACTGTCGGAGGGGCGGTACTGAGGGAGCGCCGCACTGTCGGAGGGGCAGTACTGAGAGAGCGCCGCACTGTCGGAGGGGCAGTACTGAGGGAGCGCCGCAGTACTGAGGGAGCACGGCACTGTCGGAGGGTCAGTACTGAGGGAGCGCCGCACTGTCGGAGGGGCAGTACTGAGGGAGCGCCGCACTGTCGGAGGGGCAGTACTGAGGGAGCGCCGCACTGTCGGAGGGGCAGTACTGAGGGAGCGCCGCACTGTCGGAGGGGCAGTACTGAGGGAGCGCCGCACTGTCGGAGGGGCAGTACTGAAGGAGCGCCGCACTGTCGGAGGGGCGGTACTGAGGGAGCGCCGCACTGTCGGAGGGGCAGTACTGAGGGAGCGCCGCACTGTCGGAGGGGCGGTACTGAGGGAGTGCCGCACTGTCGGAGGGGCAGTACTGAGGGAGCGCCACACTGTCGGAGGGGCGGTACTGAGGGAGCGCCGCACTGTCGGAGGGGCAGTACTGAGGGAGCGCCGCACTGTCGGAGGGGCAGTACTGAGGGAGCGCCGCACTGTCGGAGGGGCGGTACTGAGGGAGCGCCGCACTGTCGGAGGGGCAGTAATGAGGGAGGGCCGCACTGTCGGAGGGGCAGTACTGAGGGAGCGCCGCACTGTCGGAGGGGCAGTAATGAGGGAGGGCCGCACTGTCGGAGGGGCAGTAATGAGGGAGGGCCGCACTGTCGGAGGGGCAGTACTGAGGGAGCGCCGCACTGTCGGAGGTGCCGTCTTTCAGATGAGACGTTAAACCGAGGCCCCGTCTGTCCTCTCGGGTGGATGTAAAAGATCCCACGGCCACTATTGGAAGAAGAGCAGGGGAGTTCTCCCCGGTGTCCTGGACAATATTTATCCCTCAACCAACATCACTAAAACAGATGATCCGGTTATTATCACATTGCTGTTTGTGGGAGCTTGCTGTGCGCCAATTGGCTGCCATGTTTCCCACATTACAACAGTGACCACACTTCAAAAAAAAAAGTACTTAATTGGCTGTGAAGCGCTTTGGGACGTCCTGAGGTGGTGAAAGGCGCGGGAGAGACGCAGGTTCTTTCTTTGAATGACACTTTCTCATTCCAAGCTTTCTGTTCTTAAAACCCAAGAAAGGAGTCGGGCCTGTCACGTGACCATTTCCGGACTTGACCCGCCTTCTTTACACTTTCGAACCTCCTCAGGAGGCCGAGCCTCCGGGCATCTAGGGATGGGCAATAAATGCCGGCCTTGCCCATAACTTCTACATCCCGAGAATGAGTATCTATTTTTAAACCAGTTGCAGTCGCAGTTTGGAGGTAGCTACAGCTAGCTGGTTTCGCCTGTTTGAAGCTGTGGCCTTAACAGGCCAGGTTAGCAGCTGCACATCACAACGGATCTCCAGAGCGAGATGACCATCACCGGAGGTGTGTTTGTCATTATTCATAATCGTGCTTAGTTCTGTAGAGGTGCTAGAACCAGAGGGGGAGATGAGGAGAATGTTTTTCCGCAGCGAGTTGTTGTGATCTGGAATGCGCTGCCTGAAAGGGCGGTGGAAGCAGATTCAATAGTAACTTTCAAAAGGCAATTGGAGAAATACTTGAAAAGGAGAAATGTGCAGGGCTGTGGGGAAAGAGCAGGGGGGGAGTGGGACTAATTGGAGAGCTCTTTCAAAGAGCCGGCACAGGCACGATGGGCCGAATGGCCTCTTTCTGTGCTGTGTGATTCTATGTTTTTTCTTGGGTAAGGGTATCGAGGGTGACAGAGTAACGGCGGGTGAATGGAATTGAGCTCCAGCTCCGCCATGATCTAATTGAATGGCGGAGCAGGCTCGAGGGGCTAAATGGCCTCCTCCTGCTCCTAAAGTTTCTGCGTATACGAGATTGGACTTTATTTATTTTTTTTGGATCATTTTCAGGCGGATTATTTTCATTCCTCCGTTAATTTAAAAATGAATATATTTTACAATTGGGATCGGAGCAGGAGTCGGGCAGCCCAGAATCGGAGCTGAACTGCCGACATTTAGAGTGCAGGATGTGAGTCTTGTGTGTGTTTGGATATCCTGTATGTGGAATGAATATTCTCACTTTCTGACATTGTGTTTTGTTTCTGAGAAAGAATGTTAGTTTATCTGGGATCGCTGTGCAAAGCTTCGTATTTTGGCAGCGGCAGAGGCTGAGTCACAGAGACGGACAGGCGAGGGAGGTGCCGAGATTTGATCTCTATTTGTGCTGAGATAGTCGAGGCAGCAGGTTGGCGGCTTCACAACTGGCTTTTGCAGCCCGTGGATTAGGAAGGGTGTCAGCCGTGGCTCAGTGTGCATCACTCTCGCCTCTGAGTCAGAAGGTCGTGGGTTCCAGCCCTTCTCCAGAGACTGGAGCCCCATAAATCCAGGCAGACACTCCCAGTGCAGCGCTGAGGGAGCGCCGCACTGCCAGAGGTGCCATCTTTTGGATGAGACCTTAAACCGAGGGCCCCGTCTGCTCTCTCCGGTGGACGTAAACGATCCCGTGGCACTATTTGGAAGAAGAGCAGGGGAGTTTTCCCCGGTGTCCTGGGGCCAATATTTATCCCTCAATCGACATCACGCATTGCTGTTAGTGGGAGCTTGCTGTGCGCAAACTGAGACGTCATGAAAGGAAAAACGTACAGCGCACACAGGCCACAGGGAAGGACTCTGATCTGGCACCGCACGGCTTGTGTACATCTCGTATCTGTAAAGTACAGACAAGTTAAAAAGGGAAGAGTTCACCTGTGCCTGAGCTGTGTGATGCTTCTGTGGCTCCGTGCCAATGTCAACTTGATTAACCTTCGAACTGCACTCTTAGAGGAGTCCACAGGACTGCTGTACCATTGGCAGAGAGGCCAGTGTTAATCTCCACCTCGCATTGACACACACTGGGGTTCGGTTCCCCTGAATGGCAGCTGTCTGCGACCTCACCCATGTGTGAGCCCAAGGCACTGAGTGTCAGCAGGAACTCGGTATCGCAGCGTAACCCAACCTGTCCTCACCCGATGTGCACACTATTGCACTTGGCGGCAGAAAGCCTCTGATCGCGATCAGGAGCAGGAACTGTGGCCACTGTCGGTACTCGCAGGGCAGGTACAGCACGGATTAG
This sequence comes from Squalus acanthias, assembly GCA_030390025.1. Classification (NCBI taxonomy): domain Eukaryota; kingdom Metazoa; phylum Chordata; class Chondrichthyes; order Squaliformes; family Squalidae; genus Squalus; species Squalus acanthias. The sequence goes on along the minus strand of JASTWF010000075.1, from coordinate 529,398 downwards.
ATACAGAGTAAAGCTCCCGCTACACTGTCCCATCAAACACTCCCAGGACAGGTACAGCACGGGTTAGATACAGAGTAAAGCTCCCTCTACACTGTCCCATCAAACACTCCCAGGGCAGGTACAGCACGGGTTAGATACAGAGTAAAGCTCCCTCTACACTGTCCCATCAAACACTCCCAGGGCAGGTACAGCACGGGTTAGATACAGAGTAAAGCTCCCTCTACACTGTCCCATCAAACACTCCCAGGGCAGGTACAGCACGGGTTAAATTTCTCCTTAACTGCCTGTTCAAGGATTGGTACTGGTTTTAAATTGCTTTTAACTTGTTTCACTGAGGACTGTTACAGCCAACAGAGAGCGAGTTTTATTCCATCCGCCTGGGCTGGTTGGAGTCCTGTTCCCAGAGGTGAGGAGCCAGTGTTCTAAGTGACTACAGCGCCCAACCTGCAGGAGTAGGTACAGGAAACTAAGCTCATCGTCACTGCCTGCTCTCAGTTTTGGGTCTGAGGGAATCGTGCACCACTCCCAGTATCACTAGTTAACTGTGGTGGGAGCTTGTCAGTGCTGTTTCCAGAACTTTGGGAGTTTATTTTTTGGCAGGCTGCCTGGTTGAGTCATGTGTTGTATGCCTGGCTTGGCTTATCAATAGCAGGCGACTGCGTATTCAACTCTAAGCACTCGGAACACACCGATCAGTCCCCGGAGCCTGGGCTTGAATCCAACTGTGTATCGCCGTGGAGGTGAATTTTATTACTGCGGGAGGGAGGATGAGCTGAGGTTTTATATTCCATTGTAAACTGAGACAGTGCTGGTATGTACAAGTGTGTTGAGATGTTAGTGTGAGAAAGAGAAATTGTCCCAGCGCTGCTGGTCCCAGTTTAAGTGAACTCTGATTTAACAAGTGTTTGTTATTTCTGTCTGTCACTGGGTTAATGTGTAATTGTGACTGTCGCAGGGGCAGTGTGTAACTGGACTGTCGCAGGGGCAGTGTGTAACTGACTGTCGCAGGGGCAGTGTGTAACTGACTGTCGCAGGGGCAGTGTGTAACTGACTGTCGCAGGGGCAGTGTGTAATTGTGACTGTCGCAGGGGCAGTGTGTAACTGACTGTCGCAGGGGCAGTGTGTAATTGTGACTGTCGCAGGGGCAGTGTGTAACTGACTGTCGCAGGGGCAGTGTGTAACTGACTGTCGCAGGGGCAGTGTGTAATTGTGACTGTCACTGGGTTAATGTGTAATTGTGACTGTCGCAGGGGCAGTGTGTAACTGACTGTCGCAGGGGCAGTGTGTAATTGTGACTGTCACTGGGTTAATGTGTAATTGTGACTGTCGCAGGGGCAGTGTGTAATTGTGACTGTCGCAGGGGCAGTGTGTAATTGTGACTGTCGCAGGGGCAGTGTGTAATTGTGACTGTCACTGGGTTAAGGTGTAACTGTGACTGTCACAGGGGCAGTGTGTAATTGTGACTGTCGCAGGGGCAGTGTGTAATTGTGACTGTCACTGGGTTAAGGTGTAACTGTGACTGTCACAGGGGCAGTGTGTAATTGTGACTGTCGCAGGGGCAGTGTGTAATTGTGACTGTCGCAGGGGCAGTGTGTAATTGTGACTGTCACTGGGTTAAGGTGTAACTGACTGTTACAGGGGCAGTGTGTAATTGTGACTGTCACAGGGGCAGTGTGTAATTGTGACTGTTACAGGGGCAGTGTGTAATTGTGACTGTCACGGGCAGTGTGTAATTGTGACTGTCGCAGGGGCAGTGTGTAATTGTGACTGTCACAGGGGCAGTGTGTAATTGTGACTGTCACTGGGTTAATGTGTAATTGTGACTGTCGCAGGGGCAGTGTGTAATTGTGACTGTCGCAGGGGCAGTGTGTAATTGTGACTGTCGCAGGGGCAGTGTGTAATTGTGACTGTCACTGGGTTAAGGTGTAATTGACTGTCACGGGCAGTGTGTAATTGTGACTGTCGCAGGGGCAGTGTGTAATTGTGACTGTCGCAGGGGCAGTGTGTAATTGTGACTGTCACAGGGGCAGTGTGTAATTGTGACTGTCACAGGGGCAGTGTGTAATTGTGACTGTCACAGGGACAGTGTGTAATTGTGACTGTCACAGGGGCAGTGTGTAATTGTGACTGTCACTGGGTTAAGGTGTAATTGACTGTCACGGGCAGTGTGTAATTGTGACTGTCGCAGGGGCAGTGTGTAATTGTGACTGTCACAGGGGCAGTGTGTAATTGTGACTGTCACTGGGTTAAGGTGTAATTGACTGTCACGGGCAGTGTGTAATTGTGACTGTCACGGGGCAGTGTGTAATTGTGACTGTCGCAGGGGCAGTGTGTAATTGTGATTGTCGCAGGGGCAGTGTGTAATTGTGACTGTCACAGGGGCAGTGTGTAATTGTGACTGTCGCAGGGGCAGTGTGTAATTGTGACTGTCGCAGGGGCAGTGTGTAATTGTGACTGTCGCAGGGGCAGTGTGTAATTGTGACTGTCGCAGGGGCAGTGTGTAATTGTGACTGTCGCAGGGTTAGTGTGTAATTGACTGTCACAGGGGCAGTGTGTAATTGTGACTGTCGCAGGGGCTAGCTTGGCCCCCCAGCTCGTTAAAGTGAAACAGTTTATAAATGTTGAAGAGAGGGATCACTCGTGCTCCCTGATAACTCAGCGGTACGTGCACTGTGCGCTCTGAGACTGAGCGGCGCAGACCCGAAGGACCCTGGGTCAATCCCCCCCAGTCTACACTGAGTTCGGTGATCATGGGCCAGACAATGCGCTCGGTGCCCCTGGGTTGAGGGGCTGTGTTGGAATCAGCCAGAGCTCCTGCTTCAAATTGAAAGGAAAGAAAGAAGTCCCATTTATAGAGTGCCTTTCACAACTTCAAGGCACCCCTAAGCACAACGTCAGGCTCCACATGTACGCTGCCGACACCCAGCTCGACCTCACCACCACCTCTCTCGACCCCTCCGCTGTCTCTAAATTGTCACACTGCTCGTCCGACATCCAGCACTGGATGAGCAGAAATTTCCTCCGACTAAATATTGGGAAGACCGAAGCCGTTGTCTTCGATCCTCATCACAAACTCCGTTCCCTGACCCCCGACTCCATCCCTCTCCCTGACAACTGTCTGAGGCTGAACCGGACCGTTCGCAACCTTGGTGTCCTGTTTGACACCGAGATGAGCTTCCGACCACACCTCCGCGCCATCACCAAGGCCGCCTACCTCCACCTCTGTAACATCGCCTGACTTCGTCCCTGCTTCAGCTCACCTGTTGCTGAAACCCTTGGTTACTTCTAGACTGGACTATTTCAGTGCTCTCCTGGCTGGCCTCCCATCTTTCACCCTTCAAAGACTTGGGGGGGGGGGGGGGGGAAAGTCGGTTGCTTTGCGCCTCCCGTTAGCGCCTTAAGAGGGCAAAGCAACTAGCGCCTGGGTGCGGCGCCACCAACGCATCCCGCGAAATTCAGCGGGAGGTTAGCGGCGGTGCTAACCGTTAGCGGCCTGCGGCGCTGTGCCGCCGGCGATGACGTCATCACCGTGCGCAGCGCCCTGCTCGCGCCGCGGCCGCGATCTTCGGTAGCACCCCCTGACTTACCGCCGGATGCTATGTCTGACGGGGTCAGGGGGGCCTACCTGCAGCCGGGGCGGCCATTTTTGTTGCTGGCCGCCTGCCAGCACCTGCCCCCGCGCGGAGTGCCGGCTGCGCTCCGTGAGCCCGGCATTTCTCTTGAGTGCCGGGCTCTTTTGCCGGCACTCTGATCCCCGGTGGCTCAGCTGGGCCCCGGGTCGCGCTGCGCAAGGCCCCTCCCCTTTAAGAAGGGGAGGAAGGCCTGCAATACCGCGGAACATCGCACCGCGATATTCCCTCGCAGCGCCCCAAGAGAGAGGCGCTTCCCTCTTGGGGCACTACCACTCAATTACGGCCGCGGGGAACGCTCATTTTTCCGGGGCGCGGCGAAGTTAGCGCCCCAGAGGGGACACGACTCAATTTCTCCCCCTTGAGCTCTTCCAAAACTCTGCTGCCCCGTATCCCAACTCCGGTTCACCCATTATTACATAAATTTAAAACAGAAATAGACCGTTTCCTCGAAGTAAAGGGAATTAAGGGTTACGGGGAGCGGGCAGGAATTTGGACATGAGTCTAGGTTCGGATCGGTCAAGGCCCTGTGGGTAGCGGAGCGGGCCCAGGGGCCGTGTAGCCTGATCCTGCTCCTATTTCGTGTGTCCAATTCTGTTAGGTTCAGGAGATGGTTCTGTGATAGTAGATTGGCGGTTAGGATCAGATCAGCCATGATCTTATTGAATGGCGGAGCAGGCTCGAGGGGCCGATTGGCCTACTCCTGCTCCTATTTCTTATGTTCTTCTCATCCCCATGCTCGCTGACCGACATTGGTTAAGCTTTGGAATTCCCTCCCTAAACCTCTCCGCCTCTCTCTCCTCCTTTAAGACGCTCCTTAAAACCGACCTCTTTGACCCAGCTTTTGGTCACCTGTCCCTAATATCTCCTTATGTGGCTCGATTTTGTCAAATCCTGTGAAGTGCCGTGCGATGTTTTACTACGTTAAAGGCGCTGTGTAAATGTGAGTTGTTGTTCACAGCCAGTGAAGTACTTTGTGTTTTGAAGTGCGGTCATGTGTTGTAATGTAGGAAACACAACAGCCAATTTGTGCACAGCAAGATCCCACAAACAGCGATGTGGTAATGACTGGATCATCTGTTATTACTGTGGTTGGTTGAGGGATAAATATTGGCCCCAGGACAGCGGGGAGAACTCCCCCCTGCTCTTCTTCCAATAGCGGCCGTGGGATCTTTTACATCCACCCGAGGGGGCAGACGGGGCCCCCGGTTTAACGTCTCCTCCGAAACGGACAAGGGGGCGGCGAGCAGTGATCTGGCTGGCTGGCCCCGTCTTTATTGTGCCGGGTGTGCAGGGGTGCAGGGGCCTCCCTGCTTCACACGGTGCACACGGAGCCCAGCATCAGAGGGGACGGGAGGGGTGGGGCAGCAACTGAGTAAAACGCAGGCCATAAAAAGAATCCTTTCGGAAGGCCGGTTGTCAGTTTGGCTCAGTCGGTAGGTTGCACTCTCCTCTCCGAGTGGAGTTCAGGCCCCGCTCCAGCACTTGAACACACAATCCTGGCTGACACTCTCAGTGCAGGACTGAGGGAGTGCTGCACGGTCAGAGCTCTCGGGAGGAGGCGTGAAACCATCTATCTGCCCCTCCCACCGGCACTATTCGAAGGAGTGCAGAGGCATTCTTCTAGTATTTATCCCTTAATCAACATCACCAACATGCAGATAAACAAGTTATTCCTCTCATTTGTTTGCGGGACCTTGCTGCCACATTTCAACAGCAGTGACGGCGTTTCCAAAGTGATTCAGTGTCTGAAGCTGATCTGATAAGGCGATATTGTAAAAAGGATGTGACTGTTAATAACCCCTGGGAGCTGGCGCTTGAGCTGTGAGAGGGGTGTGGTTCACATCTGTTGCCGATTGTGTGGGATCGGATCGGACCGCACTGGATGGCAGATCCTATCTCAGCCAAGTGACTAAGGCATTTCTTTAATAACAGTCCACGGGCAACTCGGGGGAATTTTTTCCACTTTTTTTTTCCCAATTGAATTTCCTCCTGAAGAGCAATGTTGGACACGGATGTCTGTGAGATCGCTCGCTCCCCCGCTCCCTGCCCTGTGCCCCACTCCCTGCCCTGTACCCTACTCGTCCCCCCCCCGCCCCCTGCCCTGTACCCTACTCGTCCCCCCCCCGCCCCCTGCCCTGTACCCCACTCACCCCACTCCCTGCCCTGTGCCCCACTCACTCCCCCACTCCCTGCCCTGTACCCCACTCACTCCCCCACTCCCTGCCCTGTACCCCACTCACTCCCCCACTCCCTGCCCTGTACCCCACTCGCTCCCCCCGCTCCCTGCCCTGTACCCCACTCGCTCCCCCACTCCCTGCCCTGTACCCTACTCGTCCCCCCCCCGCCCCCTGCCCTGTACCCCACTCACCCCACTCCCTGCCCTGTGCCCCACTCACTCCCCCGCTCCCTGCCCTGTACCCCACTCACTCCCCCACTCCCTGCCCTGTACCCCACTCACTCCCCCACTCCCTGCCCTGTACCCCACTCGCTCCCCCCGCTCCCTGCCCTGTACCCCACTCGCTCCCCCACTCCCTGCCCTGTACCCCACTCGCTCCCCCACTCCTTGCCCTGTACCCCACTCGCTCCCCCGCTCCCTGCCCTGTGCCCCACTCATCCCCCCCCGCTCCCTGCCCTGTACCCCACTCGCTCCCCCCGCTCCCTGCCCTGTGCCCCACTCGTCCCCCCCCCCGCTCCCTGCCCTGTACCCCACTCGCTCCCCCCGCTCCCTGCCCTGTACCCCACTCGCTCCCCCCGCTCCCTGCCCTGTACCCCACTCGCTCCCCCGCTCCCTGCCCTGTACCCCACTCGCTCCCCCCGCTCCCTGCCCTGTACCCCACTCACTCCCCCACTCCCTGCCCTGTACCCCACTCACTCCCCCCCCCCGCTCCGTACCCCACTCGCTCCCCCCGCTCCCTGCCCTGTACCCCACTCGCTCCCCCACTCCCTGCCCTGTACCCCACTCGCTCCCCCACTCCTTGCCCTGTACCCCACTCGCTCCCCCCGCTCCCTGCCCTGTGCCCCACTCATCCCCCCCCGCTCCCTGCCCTGTACCCCACTCGCTCCCCCCGCTCCCTGCCCTGTGCCCCACTCATCCCCCCCCGCTCCCTGCCCTGTACCCCACTCGCTCCCCCGCTCCCTGCCCTGTACCCCACTCGCTCCCCCCGCTCCCTGCCCTGTACCCCACTCGCTCCCCCCGCTCCCTGCCCTGTACCCCACTCACTCCCCCACTCCCTGCCCTGTACCCCACTCGCTCCCCCCCGCTCCCTGCCCTGTACCCACTTACTCCCCCACTCCCTGCCCTGTACCCCACTCATCCCCCCCCACTCCCTGCCCTGTACCCCACTCGTCCCCCCCCCACTCCCTGCCCTGTGCCCCACTCGCTCTCCCTGCCCTGTGCCCCACTCATCCCCCCCCACTCCCTGCCCTGTACCCCACTCGCTCCCCCCGCTCCCTGCCCTGTACCCCACTCACTCCCCCACTCCCTGCCCTGTACCCCACTCGCTCCCCCCCGCTCCCTGCCCTGTACCCCACTCACTCCCGCACTCCCTGCCCTGTGCCCCACTCGCTCTCCCTGCCCTGTGCCCCACTCGTCCCCCCCCACTCCCTGCCCTGTGCCCCACTTGTCCCCCCCCACTCCCTGCCCTGTACCCCACTCGCTCCCCCCGCTCCCTGCCCTGTACCCCACTCGTCCCCCCCCCCCCGCTCCCTGCCCTGTACCCCACTCGCTCCCCCCCCCCCCGCTCCCTGCCCTGTACCCCACTCGTCCCCCCCCCCCGCTCCCTGCCCTGTACCCCACTCGTCCCCCCCCCCCCGCTCCCTGCCCTGTACCCCACTCGCTCCCCCGCTCCCTGCCCTGTACCCCACTCGTCGTCCCCCCCGCTCCCTGCCCTGTACCCCACTCGCTCCCCCGCTCCCTGCCCTGTACCCCACTCGTCCCCCCCGCTCCCTGCCATGTACCCCACTTGCTCCCCCCGCTCCCTGCCCTGTACCCCACTCACCCCGCTCCCTGCCCTGTACCCCACTCGTCCCCCCCCCCCCCCCCCGCTCCCTGCCCTGTACCCCACTCGTCCCCCCCCCCGCTCCCTGCCCTGTACCCCACTCGTCCCCCCCCCCCCCGCTCCCTGCCCTGTACCCCACTCGTCGTCCCCCCCCGCTCCCTGCCCTGTACCCCACTCGCTCCCCCGCTCCCTGCCCTGTACCCCACTCGTCCCCCCCCCGCTCCCTGCCCTGTACCCCACTCGCTCCCCCCGCTCCCTGCCCTGTACCCCACTCACCCCGCTCCCTGCCCTGTACCCCACTCGCTCCCCCCGCTCCCTGCCCTGTACCCCACTCACCCCACTCCCTGCCCTGTACCCCACTCGTCCCCCCCCCCCCCCCCCCCCGCTCCCTGCCCTGTACCCCACTCGCTCCCCCGCTCCCTGCCCTGTACCCCACTCGCTCCCCCGCTCCCGGCCCTGTAACCCACTCGTCGTCGTCCCCGCTCCCTGCCCTGTACCCCACTCGCTCCCCCGCTCCCTGCCCTGTACCCCACTCGTCCCCCCCCGCTCCCTGCCCTGTACCCCACTCGCTCCCCCGCTCCCTGCCCTGTACCCCACTCGCTCCCCCGCTCCCTGCCCTGTACCCCACTCGCCCCCCCCCACTCCCTGCCCTGTACCCCACTCGCTCCCCCACTCCCAGCCCTGTACCCCGCTCCCTGCCCTGTACCCTACTCGTCCCCCCCCCGCTCCCTGCCCTGTACCCCACTCACCCCGCTCCCTGCCCTGTACCCCACTCACCCCGCTCCCTGCCCTGTAACCCACTCGTCCCCCCCCCCACTCCCTGCCCTGTACCCCACTCGCTCCCCCGCTCCCTGCCCTGTACCCCACTCGCTCCCCCGCTCCCTGCCCTGTACCCCACTCACCCCGCTTCCTGCCCTGTACCCCACTCGCCCCCCCACACCCTGCCCTGTACCCCACTCCCTGCCCTGTACCCCACTCGTCACTCCCCCACTCCCTGCCCTGTACCCCACTCGACCCCCCCGCCCTGTACCCCACTCCCTACCCTGTACCCCACTCACTCACTGCCCTGTACCCCACTCCCCCCCCCCCGCTCCGTACCCCACTCGCCCCCCCGCTCCCTGCCCTGTACCCCACTCACTCCCCCACTCCCTGCCCTGTGCCTCACTCGCCCCCCCCACTCCCTGCCCTGTACCCCACTCATTCCCCCGCTCCCTGCCCTGTACCCCACTCGCCCCCCGCTCCCTGCCCTGTGCCCCACTCGCTCTGCCGTGCCCCGCTGGCTTCCCGCTCGACCCCCGCACTCCACACCGCCCCGCTCGCTCCCCGTGACGTGGTCGCTCCCCCACGCCCAGCTCCCTCCCCCCGAGCCCCGCTCCCTCCCCCGGCCCCGCTCTCTCCCCCAGCCCCGCTCTCTCCCCCGGGCCCGCTCCCTCCCCCCGGGCCCGCTCCCTCCCCCCGGGCCCGCTCCCTCCCCCCGGGCCCGCTCCCTCCCCCCGGGCCCCGCTCCCTCTTCCCGGGCCCCGCTCCCTCCCCCCGGGCCCCGCTCCCTCCCCCCGGGCCCCGCTCCCTCCCCCCGGGCCCCGCTCCCTCCCCCCGCGCCCCGCTCCCAACCCCCGGCCCCGCTCCCTCCCCCCGCGCCCCGCTCCCTCCCCCCGCGCCCCGCTCCCACCCCCCCGGCCCCGCTTCCTCCCCCGCGCCCCGCTCCCTCCCCCCGTGCCCCGCTCCCACCCCCCGGCCCCGCTCCCTCCCCCCCGCTCCCTCCCCCCCGCGCCCCCTGCTCCCTCCCCCCCGCGCCCCCTGCTCCCTCCCCCCCCGCGCCCCCTGCTCCCTCCCCCCCCGCGCCCCCTGCTCCCTCCCCCCCGCGCCCCCTGCTCCCTCCCCCCCGCGCCCCCTGCTCCCTCCCCCCCGCGCCCCCTGCTCCCTCCCCCCCGCGCCCCCTGCTCCCTCCCCCCCGCGCCCCCTGCTCCCTCCCCCCCGCGCCCCCTGCTCCCTCCCCCCCGCGCCCCCTGCTCCCACCCCCCCGCGCCCCCTGCTCCCTCCCCCCCGCGCCCCCTGCTCCCACCCCCCCGCCCCCCGCTCCCTCCCCCCTGCTCCCTCCCCCCGCCCTTTCGCCTCTCCGTGCCCCGCTCGCTTGTTAAGGTGAAACTCCCCCCGCGGAGCAGCCTGTGAGCTCCCACCGCCCCTCCGAAACAGACCCTTGGCCTGGGGACGGGTGGAAGATCTGTCGACGCCCCCTTCCATGGTGGGTAAATGGGTTCCGCCCCAAATTCCAGCCGATTTTTCCCCCCAACTTACCCGAATTTTATGGCCTGTAACCTCAATGGACCAGTGACACGGCCCAGCTACTCCCCACGCCCCAGCACCAGCTCGCTCCCCCGTCGACCCCTGCCCGGCCGGGAACATAGTAACAGGAGGAGGCCAGTCGGCCCATTCCGCCATTCGGCATTCGCAGCTGTTCTGTAACTCAGCTCCGTCAATCTGCCGGGGGACCCCCCTCCCCTCGCTGTGCTGCAGCGAGACAAGGCGGGCGGGCCGCGGTCAGCAGAACGCTCCCTCGCAGAGCCAGTGAAAGGGCAGCCGGTGGAGCGAGGACTCGTGGATACAGAGCTTCCCCACCCCACCACGGCCCATCGCAGTGCAGCACTGCCCACAGCCTGCATGCCTTTACACGCTGTTAGCACAGCCGTGACTCATGGTGAATGCATTTCATTGCATAACTGCCCGTAAACTTCACTGAGTCAAATAAACATCGGTGCTCTCTGTGCTGCCCAGTGTTGTACGTGGTGGATCGGATTTTATGGGACACTGCCCCCTTGTGTGTCTTTAATTCAGAAGCTTTATTGATGTGAACATACACGTGTGTGTGAGTGTCACACATTAAAGCTGAGTAAATATCTGGGACCTTAAACCAAAGCTGCAGTCAATTCTCTGGGATAGTTCTGTCCTCCAATCCCCTTCCCTCCTCTTCTCCAAGCAAAACCCACCAGTGACTTTACACCTCAGGACGTCCCAAAGCGCTTCACAGCCAATGAAGTACTTTTTTTGAAGTGTGGTCACTGTTGTAATGTGGGAAACACAGCAGCCAATTTACGCAAAGCAAGCTCCCACTATCAGCAACGAGATTATGACCAAGTTATCTGTTTTAGTGATGTTGATTAAGGGATAAATATTGGCCCCAGGACACCAGGGAGAACTCCCCCCTGCTCCTCTTCCAATAGTGGCCGTTGGATCTTTAACGTTCCCCTGAGAGGGCAGACGGGGCCTCAGTTTAACGCCTCATCCAAAAGACGGTGCCTCCGACAGTGCGGTGCTCCCTCAGTACTGCCCCTCCGACAGTGCGGCGCTCTCTCAGTACCGCCCCTCCGACAGTGCGGCGCTCCCTCAGTACTGCCCCTCCGACAGTGTGGAGCTCCCTCAGTACTGACCCTCCGACAGTGCGGCGCTCCCTCAGTACTGCCCCTCCGACAGTGCGGCGCTCCCTCAGTACCGCCCCTCCGACAGTGCGGCGCTCCCTCAGTACCGCCCCTCCGACAGTGCGGCGCTCCCTCAGTACCGCCCCTCCGACAGTGCGGCGCTCCCTCAGTACCGCCCCTCCGACAGTGCGGCGCTCCCTCAGTACCGCCCCTCCGACAGTGCGGCGCTCTCTTAGTACTGCCCCTCCGACAGTGCGGCGCTCTCTCAGTACCGCCCCTCCGACAGTGCGGCGCTCCCTCAGTCCCGACCCTCCGACAGTGCGGTGCTCCCTCAGTACCGCCCCTCCGACAGTGCGGCGCTCTCTCAGTACCGCCCCTCCGACAGTGCGGCGCTCCCTCAGTACCGCCCCTCCAACAGTGCGGCGCTCCCTCAGTACTGACCCTCCCACAGTGCGGCGCTCTCTCAGTACCGCCCCTCCGACAGTGCGGCGCTCCCTCAGTACTGCCCCTCCGACAGTGTGGAGCTCCCTCAGTACTGACCCTCCCACAGTGCGGCGCTCCCTCAGTACCGCCCCTCCGACAGTGCGGCGCTCCCTCAGTACTGACCCTCCGACAGTGCGGCGCTCCCTCACTACCGCCCCTCTGACAGTGCGGCGCTCCCTCAGTACCGCCCCTCCGACAGTGCGGCGCTCCCTCAGTACCGCCCCTCCGACAGTGCGGCACTCCCTCAGTACCGCCCCTCCGACAGCGCGGCCCTCTCTCAGTACCGCCCCTCCGACAGTGCGGCGCTCCCTCAGTACCGCCCCTCCGACAGAGCGGCACTCCCTCAGTACCGCCCCTCCGACAGCGCGGCCCTCTCTCAGTACCGCCCCTCCGACAGTGCGGCACTCCCTCAGTACCGCCCCTCCGACAGTGCGGCGCTCCCTCAGTACCGCCCCTCCGACAGTGCGGCCCTCTCTCAGTACTGCCCCTCCGACAGTGCGGCGCTCCCTCAGTACTGCCCCTCCGACAGTGCGGCGCTCCCTCAGTACTGCCCCTCCGACAGTGCGCCGCTCCCTCAGTACTGCCCCTCCGACAGTGCGGCGCTCTCTCAGTACTGCCCCTCCGACAGTGCGGTGCTCCCTCAGTACTTCCACTGGGGAGTGTCGGCCTGGTTTATGGGGCTCAAGTGTCTGGAGTGGGGCTTGAACCCACGACCTTCTGACCCAGAGAGAGAGACACCTACATTTTCCTTTCTTGCCTCCCAGACTTGCCTTTTGCTGTAACACCGAAGGCAATTAATTCTCTTGTCTGTTTTGGCCACAGGTCGCGTGTGAGGAGAAAGGCCAGGTGGAGATCGAGAGCTGCCACAACGAAGGAGTGAAGCTGCAGCCCGCCAGCACGCGTGTTTGAGAGGACGGAGACAACAGTTCTCGGTTCGATTTGGGCAATTTATCTCTCTCGTCACCCTTCCTTTGCATGTTTGTCGGCGAAATACCACAGGAGCCTCGCTCTTGTTTAACTCCACCCTGTTCTTCAAACCTGCGAGGAGAGGACGAACAATCTTCACTGAGGACAGCAGTTCTTAGCACCAGACTGTCACGGATAGCGAGGGAGAGAGAGACTGCAACAACGATGTCGGCCAAGGCTCCCATCTATCTGAAGCGGGCCAGTCGCAAAGGAAAGAAGGAAAAGTTGCGGGATATCCTGTCTTCCGACATGATCAGCTCGCCGCTCGGCGACTTCCGTCACACCATTCACATCGGCTCCGGAGGGGAGGACGACGTCTTCGGCGACATTTCCTTCTTGAAAGGCAAGTTCCACCTGCTCCCGGGCAAGCAGGGCCGCACGCTGTCGCAGAAGGCCAGCCACTACGTGTCCTACGAGTTCACCAGGACTGGCAGCTTGCACGGCGACCCACTGCCCGAGAACCCCTCGCCCCTCTTGAAGAACGCCATCTCCCTGCCCGTGATCGGGGGCCCTCGAGCTCTGACCCTGCCCGCGGCCGCGGCCGAGGCCCCCCCCAAACCGCCCAGGCTGCACTTGGACGATAAGGATGGGGAGCCCCCCGCCAGGGACCCCGCCGCGAAGGGAAGCCAAGAGGCGGGGGGGGAAGCGGGCAAGAAACCGGATCCTCTGGACGCCGGCCCCGCCGCCGGGCAGTCGCAGGCTCAGGAACTTTCTCCGGAGGATCAAGACACCAACAACCTCGTCCGCTCGAAGGTGGCCTTTGTCCGGAAGGAGCGTCCCGACAAGAACTTGCTTCCCCACGCCGTCTCCCTCCTCTCCCTTCACCTGGACCTGGGGCCGTCCATCTTAGACGACGTGCTTCAGATCATGGACAAAGAGCAGGATGTCCCCCCGAGCCGGGGGGCTCTGGTCCACGAGGCCGGTCCCAGGTGCGAGATCCTTTCCTTGCAGTAGGAGCCATTGGGCTTTCACCGAGACCAGTACTGACCCGGCTGCTCTTCAGGTTACTGAGCGGCGCGAGGTGGACGGGAGGGGACGGGGAAAGGGGGGGAAGAGACACTTTGTCGTAATCTAATGGCATTAAACTATTATAGCAATAAACGCTCACCTGCATTTCTGGAGATGGCGAAGCACTGGCTGAGCTGAGGAAGCTGACCGTCTGCAGGGTGCCAACACCCTGCTCCCCGAGGGAAGGGAGCCAAACACTGGCCTCAACGCAGGAGCGGGCGCCTGTGACTGTTCATCCGGGAGAGAGTTTCACCCTTGTGTTGTTAGCGTCTGACCCCAGCCGTTCATCCGCTTCCTCCACGGGCAGGGGGCACCGTGACCCACGGTACATTTAAAAAGAGAGCCTTTGGATGGTCCATCCTGGAGATACTCAGTCGACCTTGTTTGGGTGGGGTTGGGGGGGTTATTATTTTCTAGGGGTGGGGGGAGAGAGAGAGATGAAATGGCAGTTATCGGAAGGCTTCCTTGTTGTCGCTCGGCTGTTTAGGACACGCACGTTTTATCGCGGTCAGATTCTTGCACCTGTTTACTACGCGAGCGCTCGCAGAGAGTCAGACATCACCGGCAATAAACCGGGGCCCAGTCGAAAGACTTTCGCCTCCCGTCGAGCAGCAGTGCCACATTTTTTGTTTTTCTATCTCTCACACCAGCCCTCCTGTGTCGCATTAGTGCCAAACGAGGGCCAATTTCGTGCTGTGGGCCCATTTACCCCCCCCCCCCCACCGCCATCCCCTACTCCCCCCCCCCCACCAGGCACTAGGCTGAGACTTTCAAAATCTTTTCACACGAGAACCTTCCAGCCAGCAGACCGAGGAGCCTTGGACCCTGTCAGTCTGAGCTGGGTTGGAACCTAGACCTGAGAAAGGGCCAGTGTCTAACCTAACGCAGTGGCCCCCTCACCCCCCACCCCCACTACATAGGCGCTATATGAACGGCAAAGATCCCACGGCCACTATTGGAAGAAGAGCAGGGGGGAGTTCTCCCCGGTGTCCTGGGGCCAATATTTATCCCTCAACCAACATCACTAAAACAGATGATCCGGTCATTATCACATTGCTGTTTGTGGGAGCTTGCTGTGCGCCATATGACAGTAAAGCGCTTTGGGATATCCGGAGGTGGTGAAAGGCGCCGTATAAATGCACGTCTTTCTACCTTCTTTGGGGTCAGCTCTGCATTGAAATGAGAATATTTCTCAAAGACAGATTCACGTGGATTCTCCTCCAGCCGATGCTTTCTACAACATTACAAACACAATTTATTTCTGACTGCGGTTGGTATCTGCGATGGTTTAGGTTTGCTCCTGGGCTGTTGCTGTATTATCTGTGTAATCCTGTCCGTACCTTCATCAGTGAGTTCCATCTCACTAACAAATAGATTGGTTGTGGGGGAACATAAGAAATAGGAGCAGGAGTAGGCCAATCGGCCCCTCGAGCCTGCTCCGCCATTCAACAAGATCATGGCTGATCTGATCCTAACCTCAAATCTAAAGAACACAAGAAGTAGGAGCAGGACCCGGCCACTCAGCCCCTGGGCCCGCTCCGCCACCCACAGGGCCCTGACCGATCTGAACTCAGCCTCATGTCCAATTTCCTGCCCGCTCCCCGTAACCCCTAATTCCCTTTACCTCTAGGAAACTGTCTATTTCTGTTTTAAATTTATTTAATGATGCAGCTTCCACAGCTTCCTGGGGCAGCAAATTCCACAGACCCACTACCCTCTGAGTAAAGAAGTTTCTCCTCATCTCAGTTTTGAAAGAGCAGCCCCTTATTCTAAGATTATGCCCCCTAGTTCTAGTTTCACCCATCCTTGGGAACAACCTTACCGCATCCACCCGATCAAGCCCCTTCACAATCTTATATGTTTCAATAAGATCGCCTCTCATTCTTCTGAACTCCAATGAGTAGAGTCCCAATCTACTCAACCTCTCCTCATATGTCCACCCCCTCATCCCGGGATTAACCGAGTGAACCTTCTTTGTACTGCCTCGAAGCAAGTATGTCTTTTCTTAAGTATGGACACCAAAACTGTATGCAGTATTCCAGGTGCGGTCTCACCAATACCTTATATAACTGCAGCAATACCTCCCTGTTTTTATAATCTATCCTGAGACCCGAGGCTGTTGCTTTGTCAAGGCCGCACTGCGCTGTAAACCCGGATCTCCCCGAGTGGTGAAAGGCTACGGCATTTTGTTCTTTCCGCGGTCTTACCGCTTAAGTGTCAGTTTGGCTCAGTTCGGTATCACTCTCGCCTCCAAACATGCTGGGTTGGAGCACTGCCCTGGGACTTGAGCTGGTAACCCGAGGCCGACACGCCCAGCGCAGTGCCGAGGGAGTGCTGCACTGTTGGAGGTGCCGCCTTTCAGATGAGATGTTGAAACAGGACCCTGACTGCCTGATAAAAGATCACGCAGCACTGCTCATAGAGGAGCAGGTAAAATGTCCTGGCCAATATTCCACCCGCAACCAAAAAACAGATTAACCAGTTCGTTCGGATCATTGCTGGGGTCTTTCTGTGCACAGACTGGCTGCCATGATTGCCTACAGAATAGTGATTGTAGTTCAACAGTAATTAATGAGCTGTGAAGTCCTTTGGGATGTTCTGAGGCTGTGAAAGATTGTATAGAAATGCCATTACTGAGCCGCTTGGGGAGCAGAGTCCCGCACTGCTGATTTGTCACGGTTTTATCTGGTTTCCATTTACTGATTCGTTTGTGCCTAGTTTTATTACGTTAACATCTGTATCGGTCAGTACTCCCCTGAAATGTCCGCTCTTGGTCCCCCCTCCCTGTATCCCCACTGTTGAAATCATGACCCATCGCACCGTCTCCTACTTGAACTCATTCATTCCCAGGACCTTATGTTTCCTCACCTCCCTCGGTCTTCCCTTCCCCCTACAATCTACTGCCTTAGAAACCAAAGCATGCTCTCACCTAACCTGGTCTTTTCAGCTTGCCCATCGAAGCCCATCCCTCCAGTACCCTCACTCTCCCATCGAAGCCCATCCCTCCAGTACCCTAACTCTCCCATCGAAGCCCATCCCTCCAGTACCCTAACTCTCCCATCGAAACCCATCCCTCCAGTACCCTAACTCTCCCATCGAAGCCCATCCCTCCAGTACCCTAACTCTCCCATCGAAGCCCATCCCTCCAGTACCCTAACTCTCCCATCGAAGCCCATCCCTCCAGTACCCTAACTCTCCCATCGAAGCCCATCCCTCCAGTCCCCTAACTCTCCCATCGAAGCCCATCCCTCCAGTACCCTAACTCTCCCATCGAAGCTCATCCCTCCAGTACCCTAACTCTCCCATCGAAGCCCATCCCTCCAGTACCCTAACTCTCCCATCGAAGCCCATCCCTCCAGTCCCCTCACTCTCCCATCGAAGCCCATCCCTCCAGTACCCTAACTCTCCCATCGAAGGCCTCCCTTCGAGTCCCCTCACTCTCCCATCGAAGCCCATCCCTCCAGTACCCTAACTCTCCCATCGAAGCTCATCCCTCCAGTACCCTAACTCTCCCATCGAAGCCCATCCCTCCAGCACCCTAACTCTCCCATCGAAGCCCATCCCTCCAGTCCCCTCACTCTCCCATCGAAGCCCATCCCTCCAGCACCCTAACTCTCCCATCGAAGCCCATCCCTCCAGTACCCTAACTCTCCCATCGAAGCTCATCCCTCCAGTACCCTAACTCTCCCATCGAAGCCCATCCCTCCAGTACCCTAACTCTCCCATCGAAGGCCTCCCTTCGAGTCCCCTCACTCTCCCATCGAAGCCCATCCCTCCAGTACCCTAACTCTCCCATCGAAGCTCATCCCTCCAGTACCCTAACTCTCCCATCGAAGCCCATCCCTCCAGTATCCTCACTCTCCCATCGAAGCTCATCCCTCCAGTACCTTAACTCTCCCATCGAAGCTCATCTCTCCAGTACCCTAACTCTCCCATCAATGTCCATCCCTCCAGTACCCTAACTCTCCCATCGAAGCCCATCCCTCCAGTACCCTAACTCTCCCATCGAAGCCCATCCCTCCAGTACCCTAACTCTCCCATCGAAGGCCTCCCTTCGAGTCCCCTAACTCTCCCATCGAAGCCCATCCCTCCAGTACCCTAACTCTCCCATCGAAGCTCATCCCTCCAGTACCCTAACTCTCCCATCGAAGCCCATCCCTCCAGTATCCTAACTCTCCCATCGAAGCCCATCCCTCCAGTCCCCTCACTCTCCCATCGAAGCCCATCCCTCCAGTAACCTAACTCTCCCATCGAAGGCCATCCCTCCAGTACCCTAACTCTCCCATCGAAGCCCATCCCTCCAGTACCCTAACTCTCCCATCGAAGCCCATCCCTCCAGTACCCTAACTCTCCCATCGAAGCTCATCCCTCCAGTACCCTAACTCTCCCATCGAAGCCCATCCCTCCAGTATCCTAACTCTCCCATCGAAGCCCATCCCTCCAGTATCCTAACTCTCCCATCGAAGGCCTCCCTTCGAGTCCCCTAACTCTCCCATCGAAGCCCATCCCTCCAGTACCCTAACTCTCCCATCGAAGCCCATCCCTCCAGTACCCTAACTCTCCCATCGAAGCCCATCCCTCCAGTATCCTAACTCTCCCATCGAAGCCCATCCCTCCAGTACCCTAACTCTCCCATCGAAGCCCATCCCTCCAGTACCCTCACTCTCCCATCGAAGGCCTCCCTTCTAGTCCCCTCACTCTCCAATCTCCTTGAGGGAGAGGAGCGGGGAGAAAACCATGATGTGGGGGGGTGGGGGAGAGGTCTGTAGTTCAGGGTGGTCACAAGACAGGAAACTGTGTCAAGAGGTGAACGGAGTTGGATGCATGGGCAGAAAGAAAGGACTTGCATTTATATAGCGCCTGTCACAACCTCAGGACGTCCCGAAGGGCTTTTGAAGCATAGTCACTGTTGTAATATAGGAAAAGTGCCAGAACAATCCGGAATGATTAGGATCTGACCAGCCACTGAAGTTAAAGTGGGAAGACTTCGGAATGCATCTTCTTCGGGAATATTAGCAGCTAAAAACGATGCGGTCATCATCACATTGCTGTTTGTGGGATCTTGCTGTACACAAATTGCGCGCCGTGTTTCCCACATTACAACAGTGAGACTGCACTTCAAAAAATAAAGTATTACATCGGCTGTGAAGCGCTTTGGGACGTCCTGAGGTGGTGAGAGGTGCGGGAGAAACGCAAGTTATTTTCTTTCGACAGAGTGAAGCGTGAGAGACTGCGAGTGTGAGGCCTGTGTCCCATTAATATTTAATATAAAAAGCTGGAGTGATTGGGGCTCTCTGTGGGGGCCTGAATGTTCTTTTGAATGGAACTTGTGCGGCAGGATGTACATGAGAGGAAACAGAGGTGAAAATAGCCTGGGAAAATCGAGCGGGGGCAAGGCAGAGGGCCAGGGGATGATCCGAACTCCCGGAACTGAATCCCCTCTGGTGCTTGCTTCATCCCATTTTTTTTTTTTTTTTTCACATTTTTAATCATTTTTTTAAAAAAAAACTTCAGACAGCTAAAGGTTACCCCGAGACAAGCTGCTTCCAGTAGGGCCTTGTGAGTCCTTGAGGGCGTTGCTGCAGATTCAGAACAGCTGCAGAGGTGCCCCCGGCCCGCCTCTGAAATCGGAAAGATCCATCCTTTGTCCCTGGAATCCTTGTTTTGAAACAGCAACGGCCTACATTTGTATAGCACCTTTAACGCAGGAACAGGTCCCCAGGCACTTCGCAGCGGCCTAAATCAGACAAAGCTTTGACTGCGAGCCACATGAGCTAGCAGGACAGGTGATCAAAGGGTTGGTCGAAGAGGTCGGTTTTTAAGGAGCGTCTTAAAGGAGAAGAGAGAGAGAGAGGCGGGGAGGTTTAGGGAGGGGATTCCAGAGCTCGGGGGGCCAGGTGGCTGAAGGCACGGCCGCCAATGGTGAGGAGAAGGAAATCGGGGGGATGCGCAAGAGGCCAGAATTGGAGGAGCGCAGAGATCGCGGAGGGTCACAGAATCCCCACAGTGCTGATAGAGGCCATTTCGGCCCATCGAGCCTGCACCGACACATATCCCACCCTATCCCCGTAACCCCACGTATTTAATCCCCCCTAACACTAAGGGTCAATTTATCATAGCCAAATCAACCTAACCCGCACATCTTTGGACTGTGGGAGGAAACCGGAGCACCCGGAGGAAACCCACGCAGACACGGGGAGAATGTGCAAACTCCACACAGACAGTCACCCGAGGCCGGATTCGAACCCGGGTCCCTGGCGCTGTGAGGCAACAGTGCTAACCACTATGCCACCGTGTTAAAGGTCGTAGGAAGCTTGTCAATAGGGGCTCATATGAGCAGACCCCACCCCCCACAATGCCTCAGTGGGCAGGTGCACTGCCTTTGCTTTTGAATCCCGGTCGATGCTGAGTTAGCTCGTCTCAGTCGGGAGGGGGGGCGTTACAAATTGAACTCGGCTCTCCCGAGCTAAGGTGGTTGGATAGAGCGGGGTAAATCAGCCGAGATTCCCACTCCCACTCGTCCCTGCTGGAAAGTGTATGTGTGTGTGGATGTCGGGTGAAGACATGATTGGGCTCAACGCTGATGCCCTACAAGGTCGAATAGCACATCCGCTATCACAGTCTGGCCTTTCGGGTGAAGAGTCTCCACTTGGATGAGGTACTGAAGGGCAGCAACACGCGTGGAATTAAACCCCGGGGAGGGAAAGATTGAGTCAATTTATAAATTTTCATTCTACCTCCATTATTGTGTATCTCGCCCAGTCTTTCTATACATGTCTATCTATGCATCTATCTCTCTCCTTCCTTGTATATCTGTATGGATCTACATAAGGAAGGAGAGAGATAGATCTACTGCAATGGCTTCTCCTCCTGCTCCTGCTTCCTCATCCATTTGCCCCTTGGCAACATCATCTGCAGACATGGGTTATCTTCCACATGCTTACTGACAACAGGAAACTCCAGCTCTCCACCCCCTCTCTCCATCCCTTCACTGCCTCTGTACTGTCTGATTGCTTGTCCAACATCCAGTCTTGGATGAGCCGCAATTGCCTCCAGTTAAACATTGAAAAGAGAGACTGAAGCCATTGTCTTCGGTCCCTGCCACAAGCACCGTTCCCTAGCCACTGACTCCATCCCTCTCCAAGACCGTTTACTTCCACCTCTGTCATGTCGCCTGTCTCTGCCCCTGCCTCAGCTCACCTTCTGCTGAAACCCTCATCCATGCCTTTGTCACCTTGTGCTCTCCTGGTTGGCCTCCGACCCTTCACACACTGTAAACATCAACCTATCCCAACATTCTGCTGCCCGTACCCTAACTCGCATCAAGTCCCATTCACCTGTCAGCCCTGTGCTCGCTGACCTACATCGGCTCCTAGTCCCCTAACACCTCCAATTTAAAATTCGCATCCTCATGTTCAAATCCCTCCATGGCCTCGAACCCTCCCTGTCTCTGTAAACCTCCTCCAGCCCAACAACGCCCCTCAAATTCACCATTTCTCCAACTCTGGCCTCTTGTGCGTCCCACTCTCTTTGCCCCACGATTTGTGGCCGTGCCTTCAGCCACCTAGGTCCTAAGCTCTAATTCCTTCCCGAAACCTCTCCGCCATGCCACCGCTTAAGACCCTTCTTAAAACCTACCTCTTTGGCCAAGCATTTGGTCACCTGTCCTAATATCTTTTGTGGCTCGGTGTCAATTTTTTGTCTGTTTATACTCCTGTGAAGTGCCCAGGATGTTTTACTATGCTAAAGGCGCTTTATAAATGCAAGTTGTTGTATGTATCTATTTCTCCATTCTTATAAATCTGTACCTCTATGGATCTCTGTCCTTACACATATTTAATCTGTGTGTATGTATCTATCCCTCTGTCCTTGTATTGAGGGTACTGAGGGAGCGCCGCACTGTCGGAGAGGCAGTACTGAGGGAGCGCCGCACTGTGGGAGAGGCAGTACTGAGGGAGCGCCGCACTGTCGGAGGGGCGGTACTGAGGGAGCGCCGCACTGTCGGAGGGGCGGTACTGAGGGAGCGCCGCACTGTCGGAGGGGCGGTACTGAGGGAGCGCCGCACTGTCGGAGGGGCGGTACTGAGGGAGCACCGCACTGTCGGAGGGGCGGTACTGAGGGAGCGCCGCACTGTCGGAGGGGCAGTACTGAGGGAGTGCTGCACTGTCGGAGGCGCCGTCTTTCGGATGAGACGTTAAACCGAGGCCCCATCTGCTCTCTCGGGTGGATGTAAAAGATCCCACGGCCACTATTGGAAGAAGAGCTGGGGGAGTTCTCCCCGGTGTCCTGGGGCCAATATTTATCCCTCAACCAACATCACTAAAAACAGATGATCTGGCCATTATCACATTGCTGTGTGTGGGAGCTTGCTGTGCGCAAATTGGCTGCCGCGTTTCCTACATTACAACAGTGACCACACTTCAAAAAAACTTCATTGGCTGTGAAACGCTTTGGGACGTCCTGAGGTTGTGAAAGGCGGGGGAGAAATGGGAGTCTTTCTTTTGTTTTAATGCTTCTGGAATCTGTATGGGCTTTTTTTGTTGTCTCTGCTATTGCTCCAGCGAATGGTTTCTGTCCCCCCGCCCCCAGCAGTGGTCACTGCACACGTAGGTTCCAGTTAGCAGAGCCTGCGAAAGGCCAAAGTTAGCAGCGGATCTTGGAGTATTTTGTGTTTATCCAGTGTTCCGGGGCTGTGCTGGCCTGTGACCCCTGCAGCTTATTCAATGAGTCATTTGTGTACAAAACCGTCTAAAAGTTTAATGCACAAAAACAGCACTGGCTCTTTTCCCAACCTTGAAAGTGCTCGCCAGGGTTTCCATGGAGACGGTTGTTGGTGTAAAGGTCTCGTGACTAAAAGCCAAACTGTTCCCATCAGTGCAATTGCATCAATGGACCCATCCAGAAAGAATGCACTTTTCACTCCATCGCCACTGACCCTGATTCTCAGGCATAATAAATTTCTTCACAAACACCCTGCCCCAGCCCCAGCCCCCAACCTGGTGCCCCAGTCAGGTCAGTTATTCTCCGACCAGCGGAGAAATTGTTGGTCTTAAAGGGGTATCATCATCAGCTCAGCCAGGCGGGAGGGTGGGGAGCACTGTCCCGTGCCGCGCTCACCCATCTGCTGCTGCTCAGTTCCAGAGGAGGGTCAGGACTGCTTTGTCTGTCTGCCTGCCCTCTCAGTTGGCCGTCAGTGTGCGGTGTTGGAGCAGAAGTAATATAAGCAACGGGAACAGAATCCATCTCGTCGTATGATGAGTGAGTCGATGTTATTTTCAGATAGTAACTTTCAAAAGGAGAATTGGATAAATACTTGAAAGGGGAAAGATTCGCAGGGCTCTGGGGGAAAGAGCAGGGGGGGAGTGGGACTAATTGGAGAGCTCTTTCAAAGAGCCGGCACAGACACGATGGGCCGAATGGTCTGTGCTGTAAGACTGTGATAAGTGGTATCGCCATTGTGTTATTGTGACGATGACTGTTTTCAAACTTTGTCTGATAACGTTAAAGGCGCTATATAAATGCAAGTTGTGTTAGCTGTGATGCGGGTATTGGTGCCACTGTGTGATGTCATTGAGTGAGGATCATTGTATGGTTGTCGTGATGTCATCAGATTGCATGCGCTGATGTCATTGTATGATGTCATCAGATTGTGTGTGCTGATGTCATCAGATTACTGTGATGTCATCAGATTGCGTGCGCTGATGTATGATGTCATCAGATTGCATGTGCTGATGTCATTGTGTGATGTCATCAGATTGAGTGTGCTGAGGTCATTGTGTGATGATGTCATATGATGTGTGATGTCATGGTGATTTCAGTGTTTTTAAGTGACAGAATATTGTATTGAGACTGGGGTGATCTTGTCATCAGGTGTGCAGCTGTAATGCGAGAACATCACTGTGGTTTAAACATCTCATAATGGTTCAGTGCAAGCATTGTGTCACAATGTCACAATCACTGACCCCCTCAGCGAGGGCGTGGGTGCATTTTTCCCAATTTTCTCCCCTTCCTTCCTCTCGTACGGTGTTGACTCCCTCATAGGGTTACAGGTCCACAGACAACGATTGGCCTCCAGTACCTGGTCCAAGTGATCCCAACATTCGGGAGCAGTCTCCAATAGGAATCACTGGATAGCGATCGGAAGTGGGAACCCTGATTCTATTGCAATTATAGTGGCCT
The DNA here is from genome assembly GCA_030390025.1 of Squalus acanthias. Lineage (NCBI taxonomy): Eukaryota > Metazoa > Chordata > Chondrichthyes > Squaliformes > Squalidae > Squalus > Squalus acanthias. The sequence continues at coordinate 505,719 of JASTWF010000075.1, read as the reverse complement.
AACTGCTCCCCTGGGTGCAATACTTGTATTTATATAGCGCCTTTAACATAGTAAAACGTCCCAAGGCCCTCCACTGGAGTGATTATCAAACAGAATTTGACACCGAGCCACATAAGGAGATATTCAGAATGGTGACCAAAAGCTTGGTCAAAGAGGTGGGTTTTAAGGAGCGTCTTAAAGGGGGAGAGTGAGGCGGAGAGGTTTAGGGAGGGAATTCCAGAGCTCGGGGCCCAGGCGCGGCCGCCAATGGTGGAGCGATGGAAATCAGGGGATGCTCAAGAGGCCAGAATTGGAGGAGCGCAGAGATCTCGGAGGGTTGTAGGGGGCTGGAGGAGGTTACAGAGATAAGGAGGGTTGTAGGGCTGGAGGAGGTTACAGAGATAGGGAGGGTTGTGGGGCTGGAGGAGGTTACAGAGATAGGGAGGGTTGTAGAGGCTGGAGGAGGTTACAGTGATAGGGAGGGTTGTGGGGCTGGAGGAGGTTACAGAGATAGGGAGGGTTGTAGGGGCTGGAGGAGGTTACAGAGATGGGGGGTTGTAGGGGCTGGAGGAGGTTACAGTGATAGGGAGGGTTGTGGGGCTGGAGGAGGTTACAGAGATGAGGGTTGTAGGGCTGGAGGAGGTTACAGAGATAGGGAGGGTTGTAGGGGCTGGAGGAGGTTACAGAGATAGGGAGGGTTGTAGGGGCTGGAGGAGGTTACAGTGATAGGGAGGGGTGTAGGGGCTGGAGGAGGTTACAGAGATAGGGAGGGTTGTGGGGCTGGAGGAGGTTACAGAGATAGGGAGGGTTGTGGGGCTGGAGGAGGTTACAGAGATAGGGAGGGTTGTGGGGCTGGAGGAGGTTACAGGGATAGGGAGGGTTGTGGGGCTGGAGGAGGTTACAGAGATAGGGAGGGTTGTGGGGCTGGAGGAGGTTACAGTGATAGGGAGGAGGCCATGGAGGCACTTGAACACCAGGATGAACAAACAGCTAATTCAGTGCAGACTGGGGATTGAAGCTGGGGCCTTCTTCTCTAACGTACGGAGACTTTACCCCCCACAGCCGCAAGCCGCATCATCACATTATAAACCATCCCCCGAGTGATACAATCCAGCATGTTCCTCAGGCTAGTATAAGATGTGCGTGTAGAAGCTCTGGCTCGGAATACGATAGCGGGACAGAATTGGGAGATTTTAACTTACAGGCTGCTCGAGGAGTTCAGGTCACCTGGAAATTCCCTTCAGGAAGGTGAGGCCATTTCGACACACCTGCCTTGTTCCAGGACTGTGAGGAAATTGCAGCTGTCGAAATGATGGGAAGTGAATACATGACAGATTCATTCATCACACCTACAATAAAATGTTTTTAAAAAACCCTTCTGTTTCCCTTTTTGCATCATTTGCACATTCGTCGCTTGACCGAGCAAACACAATGCCTGATGAGTGAGTATCAGAACAACATGCATTTACACAGCCCCTTTAACGTAGTAAAACATCCCAAGGTGATTCACAGGAGCGTAATTGGACAAAAAATTGACGCTAAACCACATGAGATATTAGGACAGGTGACCAAAAGCTTGATCAAAGAGGTAGGTTTTAAGGAGCGTCTTAAAGGAGGCGGAGAGGTTTAGGGAGGGAACTATAGCCCAACAACACAATTCTAAGTGAAAATTTCCCTCATCCCGTGTACTCTTCCTCCTTGGCAGCCTCACTGTGTTGAAACCAAGACACATCACTCCGTCTCCTACGCTAGCTCATTCTTTCCCAAGGACCTCAATTCTGTGGAACTCCTCACCTCCCTCGGTCTCACCCTCGTCCCGCAACCTGCAAGCTTGGCTTCCCCTAAGCCCTACTTGCTGAGTGACCTCCTGCCCAATCTTGAACCCTGGTGCTACCCTGCAATGTGGGCCTTCCCTGGAATGAAAAAAATGGAAACGCAATTCTCTGCCACAAAGGGATGGAATGAATGCCCAACTGGATAGTACATCATGCCCCCTGAGACCAGCCAAAAGTGGGGGGAGAGGTCACTCAAATAGGTCCTTCCCCTACTCTCCCTCATAGCAGTACTGAGGAAAATCAAGACAAATTCAGGAAAACAGGGGGAGGCCATTCAGCCCTTCGAGTCAGATCCACCATTAAGTTAGATCATGGCTGATCTATATCTTAACTCCATTTACCCGCCTTGGTTCCTTAATACCCTTACCCAATTAAAATCTTCCTCCTGTTCCTATGTCCCGGGAACCTGTACCCCAATATAGAGCTGGATTTTGAATGACCCATGGAGTCGGGTTTGGAGGCATGTGGGGGGGTCCCGACTCCATCCCGCCTCCACGCAATTTTGACAAACTCAGTCACGGGGTTCCCGACTCCGTCCCGCCTCCAAGAGGCGGGAGAGGCCATTAAAGCCCTTAACAAGCCCTAAATTGGCTCTGTAATGCCATTTTGAAACGTTTTAGCTAGTTTAACCCTTTCCCGACGTGAAGTACGCCTGATGTGAAACACGCCAGTGAAACCTGGCGGGAGCACAAGTGGATAGCTGACTATCAGCTGCAGGTCCACTATTACAACGGAGATGTGATGAAGGTAGTAGTAGTATTCAGTGTGAAAGTCGCCTCTGATGCTGTTGCATTGAATGTCTTCAGAGACTGCATGGCATTTGCTTTGAGAGGACTTGGATGCAAAATTCTCTCTCTCTCTCACCAACAGCCAGACAGTGTCTGAGACCAAGCAGTCATAGAAACTAGGAGCAGGAGTAGGCCATTCGGCCTGTCGAGCCTGCTCCACCATTCAATACAATCATGGCTGATCATCCAAATCCAGTATCCCGTCCCTGCTTTCTCACACAGAATCCCCACAGTACAGATAGAGGCCATCTCGGCCCATCGAGCCTGCACCGACACATATCCCACCCTATCCACGTTACCCCACGTATTTAATTCCCCCTAACATATCCCATCCTATCCCCACATATTTAATCCCCCCCCTAACACTAAGGGTCAATTTATCATAGCCAAATCAACCTAACCCACACATTTTTGGACTGTGGGAGGAAACCAGAGCACCCGGAGGAAACCCACGCAGACACGGGGAGAATATGCAAACTCCACACAGACAGTCACCCGAGGCCAGATTCGAACCCGGGTCCCTGGCGCTGTGAGGCACCAGTGCTAACCACTATGCCACCGTGTTGCCCAGTCAGCAATGATGACATCATCAGAGGCGACTTTCAGACTGAAACCACTAATTAGTTCATGGGTTCCCACATGCTGGAACTCAATTGCCCAATTAAGTGAAAATTGCATCATTCATCCACATTAATCTGGAGTCGGGGGGGGGGGGACACATGAAATGCGGATGACACGACCCCAACCCGACCTCAAGACAAAATCCAGCCCATAGTGTCAGCATCGCCAGGAGAGATGGGGAGAAAACCAGAACAGGAAGAAAAAGAAGTGTCCCAACCAGACACCGCAGAGTTAACCCAACTCAAACTGAGACTGCACACACTCTACCCGACCCACCCTGCCCCCCACCAGCCTGCGCACAGAAGGAAGAAGCCAGAAGGATAGAACTGGAAAACAAACAAGCTGTCCTGTTACACGCTGGAAAATGTCCATGAGTGGACAAGCACAACAAAGCGGAAAGTGAAAGGCCTCCTCTCCCCTGCTGTTTCCAGATGTTGTGCAGGGGCGGAGAGGGGGGCATTTTTTTTGTTCAGTCACAGAATGACCCCCCGAAGGAACCGGGGGGGTGATGTTTACATTCAAAATCAGTCAGTGATTCCTTCATTTACAAACTGGTAGTTACACAGAATTTCGTAGAATTTACAGCACAGAAACAGGCCATTTGGCCCGTCTGCTCCGTGCCGGTGTTTCTGCTCCACTCGAACCTCCTCCCACCCCACTTCATCTCACCCCATCACCATATCCTTCTATTCCTTTCTCCCTCATGTGTTTATCCAGCTTCCCTTTAAATGCATCTATATTATTCGCCTCAACCACTCCCTGTGGTAGTGAGTTCCACATTCTCACCACGCTCTGGATAAAGAAGTTTCTCCTGAATTCCCGATTGGATTTATTGGTGACTATCTTATATTGATGGCCCCTAGTTCTGGTCTCCCCACGAAGTGGAAACATCTTCTCCACGTCTACCCTATCAAACCTTTTATAATTTTAAAGACCTCTATTAGGTCACCCATCAGCCTTCTCTTTTTTAGAGATAAGACGCCCCAGCCTGTTCATCCTTTCCTGATAGTTATAATCATTTTATTATTCATCAGCACAAAAATAAGTCCTTTTCCCAGCGGAGTTGCACTCCCACTCACTTGCAGTGGCTGCTGTTCCCCACCCACTGATGCTTCCTCCCCGCTGAAGGCACGGACTTGACTCTCGCTGGAGTACAGTGCTACATGTGGTCTCCAGTACCTTGCCCAGGTGCCCCTTTTTCACCTGAGTTCGGCAGGCTATTCGACCGCATAGAGCATCACAGCCCACCCCCCGATCCCATCCTCGCCCGACAACCACCCACACCCAAGCTCTTTCCGGGGCTCACTGGCTAGCGGTCAAGGCCCTGGCTGAATTTTCCATTCCCTATCTGTGGGGGACGGTGAAATCGGCCGTGACGCTCGCCCCCTGAAGTCCCAGCTGGGATCATCTGACTCAGCGCAGACTACAGGTTTGGAGACCACGCATGAGCTTTCCGTGCAGCTGATCAGTGGGTGATTGATGTGGTGCTGAGCCCAACAAATTTCAAGCGCAATCCTCTCCGTGCTGTGTTAGTTGATCGCAGCCAGGGTACAGTGAGGAGGGGTAACAACTGGCCTCAGCACCTCTCGGGAGGGAAAATCAACTGGCATTCCTGCTTATTACTTCTATCGACTGGTCCTTTCATATGAGTGGGGGAGAATCAGTTGTGTCATTCTGTCTGTGATGCCTGCAGGAGTGGAATAGCCAATTTGCGCACAGCAAGATCCCACAAACAGCAATGTGATAATGACCAGATCACTTGTTTTTTACTGATGTTGGTTAAGGGATAAATATTGGCCAGGACATAAGAACATAAGAAATAAGAGCAGGAGTAGGCCATACGGCCCATCGAGCATACTCCGCCATACAATAAGATCATCGACCTCAACTCCACTTTCCTGCCCGATCTCCATATCCCTTGATTCCCCTGGAGTCCAAAAATCTATCTCTCTCAGCCTTGAATCTACTCAAAGACTCAGCATTCACAGTTCTCTGGGGCAGAGAATTCCAGAGATTCACAATCCTCTGAGTGAGGAAATTCTTCCTCATCTCAGTCTTAAATGGCGTACCCCTTATGCCCCTAGGACACTGTGGAGAACTCCCCTGCTCTTCTTCCAATAGTGGCCGAGGGATCTTTTACGTCCACTTAAGAGGGCAGATGGGGGCAGAGAGAGCAGATGGTTTAATGTCTCATCCCCAAAGATGGCACCTCCGACAGTGCGGCGCTCCCTCTGTACCGCCCCTCCGACAGTGCAGTGCTCTCTCAGTACTGACTCTCCGACAGTGCAGTGCTCTCTCAGTACTGACTCTCCGACAGTGCAGTGCTCTCTCAGTACTGCCCCTCCTTCAGTGCAGCGCTCCCTCAGTACCGCCCCTCCGACAGTGCAGCGCTCCCTCAGTACTGCCCCTCCGACAGTGCAGCGCTCCCTCAGTACTGCCCCTCCGACAGTGCAGCGCTCCCTCAGTACTGACTCTCCGACAGTGCAGCGCTCCCTCAGTACTGCCCCTCCTACAGTGCGGCGCTCCCTCAGTACTGCCCCTCCGACAGTGTGGCGCTCCCTCAGTACTGCCCCTCCGACAGTGCAGCGCTCCCTCAGTACTGCCCAACCGACAGTGCAGCGCTCCCTCAGTACTGACTCTCCGGCAGTGCAGCGCTCCCTCAGTACTGCCCCTCCGACAGTGCAGTGCTCTCTCAGTACTGCCCCTCCTTTAGTGCGGCGCTCCCTCAGTCTTTCCTCCTTTAAGACGCTCCTTAAAACCTACCTCTTTGACCAAGCTTTTGGTCATCTGCCCCAATATCTCATGTGGCTCGGTGTCAAATTTTGTCTGTTAATGCTCCTGTGAAGCGCCGTGGGACGTTTGACTACGTTAAAGGCGCTGTATAAATACAAGGTGGTATTGTTGACACTTAAAAGTACCTATGGGATTATTGGAAAAGCATGGGGGGTTCTCCCCAGGTGTCCTGGCCAATATTTATCCCTCAGCTCACACATCTAAAATCAGATTAACTGATCCTTCATCTGATTGCTTTTTGTGGGATCCTGCTTTGCAAAAAAAGTGTCACCTATGTTTACCCTTAAACCTAACCCTAGCCCTAAACCCTAACCCTAACCCTAAACCCTAAACCTAACCCTAAACCCTAAACCCTAAACCTAACCCTAAACCCTAACCCCTAACCCTAAACATAACCCTAACCCTAAATGTACTCAACCCTAACCCTAACCCTAAATGCACTAACCCTAGCCATAACCCCAACCCCTAACCCTAACCCAAACCCCTAACCCTAAACCTAAACCCTAACCCCTAAACCTAAACCTAACCCTAACACTAAATGCAATGCAGTGTCACTAACCCTAACCCTAAATGCACGAACCCTAAACCTAACCCTAACACTAATCCGAACCCTAACCCCTAACCCTAAACTCTAACCCTAAATACAGTGTTAGAGTAGGGAACCCTAACACTAACCCGAACCCTAGCCCTAATCCCTAACCCTAACCCCTAACCCTAACCCTAACCCCTAATCGTAACCCTGAACCCTAACCCCTAATCCTAACCATAACCCTAACCCCTAACCCTAAATATCCTAACCCTAACCCTAAATACCCTAACCCAACCCTAAACCCGAACCCAACCCCTAACCCTAACACTAAATGCAATGCAGTGTCACTAACTCTAACCCTAACCCTAACTCCTAACCCTAACCCTAAACCTAAACCCTAACCCTAAATACAGTGTCCCTAACCCTAACTCTAACCCTAACCCTAAACTTAACCCTAAATGCACTAACCCTAACCCTAACCCCTAACCCTAAAACCTAACCCTAACCCTAACCCAGAGGGCTGTGGAGGCTCAGTCATTGGGTATATTCAAAACAGAAGTCGATAGATTTCTGACTAGTAAGGGCATCAAGGGATATGGCGATAGGGCCGGTGAATGGAGTTGAGGCAGAAGATCAGCCATGATCTCATTGAATGGCGGAGCAGGCTCGAAGGGCCGAATGGCCGACACCTGCTCCTATTTCTTATGTTCTTATACGATAGCAAAATACTGCAGATGCTGGAAATCCGAAATAACAACAGAAAACGCTGGAAAAACTCAGCAGGCCAGGCAGCATCCGTGGAGAGAGAAAGAGAGTTGACGTTTCAGGTCGATGACCTTTCATCAGAATGGTTCTGATGAAAGGTCATCGACCTGAAACGTCAACTCTCTTTCTCTCTCCACGGATGCTGCCTGGCCTGCTGAGTTTTTCCAGCGTTTTCTGTTGTTATTTCTTATGTTCTTATGTTCTTTATTTAAGAAGTGACTGCACTTCAATGTAATTAATTGTATGTAATGTCCTTTAGGAAGCTTTTGAGTGATGTGATAAGTCACCATCTAAGTGCAAATTTGTCTGAAAAAATAAAGTACACGTGTATTGTTACACATATACTATTATATAAAGTTCATTATTATAGATTCTGTGCAATTTTCCTCCTAACCGAATGGTGGCGCTGCGGGACGGCCAGTCCGTCCCGCTTTCTGCGCGTGCTCAGTGTTCTCGATCACGTGCCCCCGTGAGCGGCCGCAGGGGGTCACGTGGGTCGGAAGAGTTTGCACATGCGCGGTGGGCGGCAGGGGCCGCGCAGGCGTAGTGAAGGCCACCCCGCCCTCCTCCCCCCGCGCATGCTCAGTCCCCGGGACGGCCCGCGCAGGCGCAGTGCGGGGGAAGGAGCCAGCAAGATGGCGGCGGTGATTCAAAACGTTGTGAAGAAGTAAGTTTGTCGGCGGCGGCGGGGAGGGAGCGGGAACGGGAACCCGGGCTGGGGGACGGAAGGTGGGAGGCTTACCCGGGAACGGCGGAGGGAAGCGGCCCGCGGCGGGGGGGTGGGAGCCGGAGCCCCGGGGCGGCGGAGGGGAAACTTGTCCTCAGAGCAACTTCTGCAGCGGGCCGCCCCGAGCCTGAAGCGGTAGGCCCGACCCTACAACAACAACACCAACACCGGGAGCAACAACAACACCAACACCCGGAGCAACAACAACACCAACACCGGGAGCAACACCAACAACAACACAGCCACACCACCAACAACAGCAGCAACAACAACAACATCAACAACAACACAGCAACAACAACACCAACACCCGGAGCAACAACAACACCGGGAGCAACACAGCCACACCAACAACACAACACCAACAACATAGCCACACCACCAACACAACACCAACAACAACACAGCCACACCAACAACACCATCAACAACACCAGCAGCAGCAACAACAACACCGGAGCAACAACAACACCGGGAGCAACAACAACACAACACCAACAACAACATAGCCACACCACCAACACAACACCAACAACAACACAGCCACACCAACACCATCAACAACACCAACACCAGCAGCAACAACAACACCAGCAACAACAAAACCCGGAGCAACAACAACACCGGGAGCAACAACAACATAGCAACACCAACACCAGCAACAACATCAACACCATCAACAACAACATCACCAGCAGCAACAACAACACCATCAACAACAACACCAACACCAGCAACATCAACACCAACAACATCATCAACACCAGCAACATCACCAGCAACAACATCATCAACACCAGCAACAACATCAACAACATCACCAACATCAACACCAGCAACATCAGCACAACATCAACACCAGCAACATCAACACCAGCAACATCAACACCAGCAACATCAACACCAGCAACATCAACACAACATCAACACCAGCAACAACAACACAACATCAACACCAGCAACATCAACACCAGCAACATCAACACAACATCAACACCAGCAACATCAACACAACATCAACACCAGCAACATCAACACAACATCAACACCAGCAACAACATCAACACAACATCAACACCAGCAACAACATCAACACAACATCAACACCAGCAACATCAACACAACATCAACACCAGCAACATCAACACAACATCAACACCAGCAACAACATCAACACCAGCAACAACATCAACACAACATCAACACCAGCAACATCAACACCAGCAACATCAACACCAGCAACATCAACACCAGCAACATCAACATCCAACACAACATCAACACAACATCAACACCAGCAACATCAACACAACATCAACACAACATCAACACCAGCAACAACAACACAACATCAACACCAGCAACATCAACACCAGCAACAACACATCAACACCAGCAACATCAACACCAGCAACAACAACACCAGCAACATCAACACCAGCAACAACAACACCAGCAACATCAACACCAGCAACATCAACACCAGCAACAACAACACAACATCAACACCAGCAACAACAACACAACATCAACACAACATCAACACCAGCAACAACAACACAACATCAACACCAGCAACATCAACACAACATCAACACCAGCAACATCAACATCCAACACAACATCAACACCAGCAACAACAACACAACATCAACACCAGCAACATCAACACAACATCAACACCAGCAACAACAACACAACATCAACACCAGCAACATCAACACAACATCAACACAATATCAACACCAGCAACAACAACACAACATCAACACCAGCAACATCAACATCCAACACAACATCAACACAACATCAACACCAGCAACATCAACATCCAACACAACATCAACACAACATCAACACCAGCAACAACAACACAACATCAACATCAGCAACAACATCAACACCAGCAACATCAACACAACATCAACACCAGCAACATCAACACAACATCAACACAACATCAACACCAGCAACAACAACAGCAACATGTATTTATATCCCCTCCCCACTCGCTGCCCCTCCACTCAACCTCCCCCAATTGCCGTGAAAGGCTCTGTATAAATGCAAGCTTTTTCTGTTTTGTGAGCAGTCTCTGGCTGTTTTGCACACTCTTTCTGCTAAGACTTTAGTCCTTTCGCTTCTTCACTTTCACCACCTCCCCTCCACACTTTCATATCCCTTGGTTCCCCTAGTGTCCAGAAATCTATCAATCAAAGAGATCTTGGGAGTGGTGGTAAAGGGCAGGGAACAGGCACCTATGCTATAAGTGGTATGTAAGTCCCCTTTAGTACATAGCTGTTGTTGGCACATCTTTAATGTGAGGATGTAGAGAGCCTCTGACTGAAGTAGTGAAGATCGCAGTAGGTCCTTTTATACCCTGGTTCCTGTTGCGTCGAATTTGCCCCATTTACAATGTGCTCCGCCAACTCTGGCCTCTTCATAGAATCACAGAATAGAATCATAGAATGGTTACAGCACAGAAGGAGGCCATTCGGCCCGTCGAGCCCGTGCCGGCTCTCTGCAAGAGCACTTCGGCTAGTACCACTCCCCCCGCCCTTTCCCCGTAGCCCTGCAAATTTTTTTCCTTCAGGTACTTATCCAATTCCCCTTTTGAAAGCCACGATTGAATCTGCCTCCACCGCCCTTTCAGGCAGCGCATTCCAGATCCTAACCACTCGCTGCGGAAAAAAGTTTTCCTCATATCGCCTTTGGTTCTTCTGCCAGTCACCTTAAATCTGTGTCCTCTGGTTCTCGACCCTTCCGCCAATGGGAACAGTTTCTCTCTATCTACTCTGTCCAGACCCCTCATGATTTTGAACACCTCCATCAAATCTCCTCTCGACCGTCTCTGCTTTAAGGAGAACAACCCCAGCTTCTCCAGTCTCTCCACGTAACTGAAGTCCCTCATCCCTGGAATCATTCTCGTAAATCTTTTCTGCACCTTCTCGAAGGCCTTCACATCCTTCCTAAAGTGCGGTGCCCAGAATTGGACACAATACTCCAGTTGAGGACAAACCAGTGTTTTATAAAGGTTCATCATAACTTCCTTGCTTTTTTACTCTATACCTCTATTTATGAAGCCCAGGATCCCGTATGCTTTTTTAACTGCTTTCTCAACCTGCCCTGCCACCTTCAACGATTTGTGCACATATACCCCCAGGTCTCTCTGTTCATGCACCCCCTTTAGGATTGTACCCTTTAGTTTATATTGCCTCTCCTCGTTCTTCCTACCAAAATGTATCACTTTGCACTTTTCTGTGTTAAATTTCATCTGCCACGTGTCCGCCCATTTCACCAGCCTGTCTATGTCCTCTTGAAGTCTATCACTATCCTCCTCACTGTTCACTATACTTCCAAGTTTTGTTTCATCTGCAAATTTTGAAATTGTGCCCTGTACACCCACATCCAAGTCATTAATATATATCAAGAAAAGCAGTGGTCCTAGTACCGACCCCTGGGGAACACCACTGTATACCTTCCTCCAGTCTGAAAAACAACCGTTCACCACTACTCTCTGTTTCCTGTCACTTAGCCAATTCGTATCCATGCTGCCACTGTCCCTTTTATTCCACGGGCTTCAACTTTGCTGGCGAGCCTATTATGTGGCACTTTGTCAAACACCTTTTGGAAGTCCATGTACACCACGTCAACCGCATTACTCTCATCAACCCTCTCTGTTACCTCATCAAAAAACTCGATCAAGTTAGTTAAACACGATTTGCCTTTAACAAATCCGTGCTGGCTTTCCTTAATTAATCCACACTTGTCCAAGTGACTGTTAACTTTGTCCCTGATTATCATTTCTAAAAGCTTCCCCACTACCGAGGTTAAACTGACTGGCCTTGTAGTTGAGCATCCCCGATTTTAATCGCTCCACCATTTGCGGCCGTGCCTTCAGCTGCCTGGGCCCTAAGCTCTGGAATTCCCTCCCTAAACCTCTCCGCCTCTCTCTCCTCCTTAAAACCTAGCTCTTTGGCTCGGTGTCAAATTGTGTTTGATAATCGCTCCTGTGAAGTGCCTTGGGACATTTAAAGATGCTGTATAAATGTTTCAGCTCAGAGTGGTGAGAATGTGGAACTCGCTACCCCATGGAGTAGGTGAGGTGAATAGCACAGATGGATTTAAGATTTTATGAAAGGGAAATCGTGTTCAACAAATTTATTAGCGTCTTTTGAGGATGTAACTAGCAGGGTGGATAAAGGGGAACCAGAGGAGTATTTTTGGATTTCCAAAAGGCATTCGATAAGGTGACACATAAAAGGTTGTTACGCAAAATTAGGGCTCATGGGATTGGGGGTAATATAGTAGCATGGATAGAGGATTGGTTAACGGACAGAAAACCGAGAGTAGGGATAAACGGGTATTTTGACAGGCTGTAACTAGTGGGATCCCGCAAGGATCAGTGCTGGGGCCTCAGCTATTCACAATCTATATTAATGACCTAGATGAAGGGACCGAGTGTAATGTATCCAAGTTTGCTGATGATACAAAGCTAGGTGGGACAGTAAGCTGTGAGGAGGACACAGAGTCTGCAAAGGGATATAGATAGACTAAGTGAGTGGGCAGTAAGGTGGCAGATGGAGTATAATGTAGGGAAATGTGAGGTTATTTTGGTAGGAAGAATAGAGAAACAATATTTTTTAAATGGTGAGAAACTATGTTGGTGTTGAGAGAGATTTAGGTGTCCTCGTGCAGGAAACAGAGTTAGCGCTTTTTAAAAAATTCGTTCATGGGACGTGGGCATCTCAAAGCCGGCATTTATTGCCCATCCCTAATTGCCCCTGAGAAGGTGGGTGCCTCGGCCATTTCAGAGTCAACCACATTGTCTGGAGTCACATATAGGCCAGACCGGGTAAGGACAGCAGATTTCCTTCCCTAAAGGACATTAGTGACCCAGATGGGTTTTTACAATCTGCTAGTTTCATGGTCACCATCACTGATTTAATGAACTGAGTTTAAATTCCCCAGCTGCCATGGTGGGATTTGAACTCGCGCCTCCAGATCAATCTGGATTACTAGTCCAGTATGTTACCGTACCCGATGCAGGTACAGCAAGCAATTAGGAAGGCAAATGACATGTTGGCCTTTATTGCAAGGGGGTTGGAGTACAAGAGTAAGGAAAGTCTTGCTACAATTGTACAGGGCCTTGGTGAGACCACACCTGGAGTACTGTGCACAGTTTCGGTCTCCTTATCTGAGGAAGGATATACTTGCCTTGGAGGCGGTGCAACGAAGGTTCACTAGACTGATCCCTGGGATGAGAGGGCTGTCCTATGATGAGAGATTGTGTAGAATGGGCTCTGGAGTTTAGAAGAATGAGAGGTGATCTCATTGAAACATATAAGATTCTGAGGGGGATTGACAGGGTAGATGCTGAGAGGCTGTTTCCCCTGGCTGGAGTGTCTAGAACTAGGGGGCACAGTCTCAGAATAAGGGGTCGGCCATTTAGGACTGAGACGAGGAGGAATTTCTTCACTCAGAGGGTGGGGAATCTTTGGAATTCTCTGCCCCAGAGGGCTGTGGAGGCTCAGTCGTTGAGTATATTCAAGGCTGAGATCGATAGATTTTTGGACTCTAGGGGAATCGAAGGATATGGGGATAGTGGAGTTGAGGTTGAAGATCAGCCATGATCTTACTGAATGGCGGAGCAGGCTCGAGGGGCCTAATTCTTATGTTCTTATGAAGCTGGATAAACACGAGGGAGAAAGGAATGGAAGGATATGCTGATTGGGTGAGATGAAGAGGGGTGGGAGGAGGCTGAGGGAGAAAGGAATGGAAGGATATGCTGATTGGGTGAGATGAAGAGGGGTGGGAGGAGGCTGAGGGAGAAAGGAATGGAAGGATATGCTGATTGGGTGAGATGAAGAGGGGTGGGAGGAGGCTGAGGGAGAAAGGAATGGAAGGATATGCTGATTGGGTGAGATGAAGAGGGGTGGGAGGAGGCTGAGGGAGAAAGGAATGGAAGGATATGCTGATTGGGTGAGATGAAGAGGGGTGGGAGGAGGCTGAGGGAGAAAGGAATGGAAGGATATGCTGATTGGGTGAGATGAAGAGGGGTGGGAGGAGGCTGGTGTGGGCGGAATGACCTGTTTCTGTGCTGTAGATTCTGTGTAAGGAGTTGTCGAGTGGTGGGTGCAGCGACGTGTACACGATTCGGCTGTGGGTCAGAGCGAGATCCCATGAGACAAGTGGAGCTAAAACCCATGGCCTGAATAATCTCCGACTGAACCGAGACTGGAGACCGGCCGTTCACCGTTGCTGCAGGTGATGGTGATGGGGCGGAAAGCGTCTGATGGAGTCGTGTTACCTCCCCTCAACCAACAGCACCAAACAGATACCGAAACCGGCAGTTGCTCTCATTGCGGGATCTTGCTGTGCACACAGTGGCAGTCGAGGTGTGCTGCACAAGAGCCAGTACATTTCAGCTGTTCTGACTGAAGGCACGGTGCATGTACAGCCCTTTGTAAGAATGCAGTTTTGATGGAATGACGAACATATCCTGAGAAGGCAGAAGGTGTCTGTTGTTCTGTTGATTATTTATTTAGCACAGGAGGAGGCCATTCGGCCCATCGTGCCTGTGCCGGCTCTTTGGTCGAGCTCTCCAATTAGTCCCACTCCCCCCTGCTCTTTCCCACAGCCCTGCACATTTCTCCTTTTCAAGTATTTCTCCAATTCCCCTTTTGAAAGTTACTATTGAATCTGCTTCCACCGCCCTTTCAGGCAGCGCATTCCAGATCACAACAACTCGCTGCGTTAAAACATTCTCCTCATCTCCCCCTCTGGTTCTTTTACCGATTATCTTCAATCTGTGTCCTCTGGTTACCCACCCTCCTGCCACTGGAAACACTTTCTCCTTATTTACTCCATCAAAACCCCTCGTAATTTTGAACACCTCAATTAAATCTCCCCTTAACCTTCTCTGCTCCAAGGAGAACAATCCCAGCTTCTCCAGTCTCTCCACCTCACTGAAGTCCCTCATCCCTGGGACCATTCTAGTAAATCTCCTCCGCACCCTCTCCAAGGCCTTGACATCCTTCCTAAAGTGCGGTGCCCAGAATTGGACACAATACTCCAGCTGAGGCCTAACAGTGTTTTATAAAGGTTCAGCGTAACTTCCTTGCTTTTGTACTCTACGCCTCTATTTATAAAGTCAAGGATCCCGTCTGGCTTTTTAACAGTATTGGCTTGTCCGGCTGCCTTCAAAGATTAGTGTACATACACCCCCAGGTCTTCCCAGAGTAAGCACTGAGCAGGAGGGGGGGAAAGGCAAAAGAGGGGCTTGGGTCACTATAAGAGGGTCTTCAAGAGGCCTTTGAAAGCACACGGGGGGGGGGGGGGTTAATCTGGTGGAGATGCAGAGGGAGGGAACTTTAATCTGTGGGGGTGTAACGGCTGGAGGAACGGCCACAGGTGGGGCGAGGGGAGGGTGCCGGGGATGAGGAGAAAGTGCAGCGACACCAGGCCAGAGGTCACTGAGGCAGGGTGGGGCGAGGGGAGGTGGATGGGGACAGGAAGGGCTGAAGACGATAATGTTTCACAGGCCTGGTCACGGAGGAGGGAGCTGGCGGCACTGCTGGAGCGGATGTGGGGTGCGAGGGCGCTAGTTTCAGCCAGGAGAGAGCAGAGCGGTCCAACAAACTCTCTCAACACGTCACACAAAGTGGGTCTCCGCTGGTGGGAAAGTACCTGCCTCTTACACAGAATTACACAGAAAGAGGCCATTCAGCCCCACTGCTCCGTGCCGGTGTTTCTGCTCCACACGAGCCTCCTCCCACCCCTCTTCATCTCACCTCATCACCATATCCTTCCATTCCTTTCTCCCTCATGTGTTTATCCAGCTTCCCCTTAAATGCATCTGTGCTATTCGCCTCAACCACTCCCTGTGGTAGTGAGTTCCACATTCTCACCACTCTCTGGGTAAAGAAGTTTCTCCTGAATTCCTGATTGGATTTATTAGTGACGATCTTATATTGATGACCTCTAGTTCTGGTCTCCCTATTGAACCCCTTCATAATGTTAAAGACCTCGATCAGGTCTCCCCTCAGTCTTCTCCGCAGAGGATAGAGCCCCTTGAAGCTTGTTCTTCCTGTGTGGGGCCGACACTGAAGCGGTTCCCGTTACGCGCCCCGCTGTGGTTTCACTGACCTGTGACCGTGCTTTCCACATGCAGCATCGGCGAGCAGTACTACAAGGATGCCATCGAGCAGTGCCACAATTACAACGCCAGGCTGTGCGCCGAGCGGAGCGTGCGGCTGCCCTTCCTCGACTCCCAGACCGGGGTGGCCCAGAGCAACTGCTACATCTGGATGGAGAAACGGCACCGGGGGCCGGGTAAGGACAGCGGGGGCCAGGGGGGGACAGCGGGGGCCGGGGGGGGGGGGGGGGGGACGACAGCTCGGGCCGGGGGGGGGGGGGGGACGACAGCTCGTGCCGGGGGGGGGGACGACAGCTCGGGCCGGGGGGGGCGGAGGGACAGCTCGGGCCGGGGGGTGGGGGGGGGGACAGCTCGGGCCGGGGGGTGGGGGGGGGGGACGACAGCTCGGGCCGGGGGGGGCGGAGGGACAGCTCGGGCCGGGGGTGGGGGGGTGGACAGCTCGGGCCGGGGGGGGGGGTCGGAGGGACAGCTCGGGCCACGGTGGGGGGGGACGACAGCTCGGGCCGGGGGGGGGGGGGGGGGGCGGAGGGACAGCTCGGGCCGGGGGGGGGGGGGGGCGGAGGGACAGCTCGGGCTGGGGGGGGGGACGACAGCTCGGGCCGGGGGGGGGGGCGGAGGGACAGCTGGGGGGTGGGGGGGGGGACAGCTCGGGCCGGGGGGGGGGACGACAGCTCGGGCCGGGGGGGGGCGGAGGGACAGCTCGGGCCGGGGGGGTGGGTGGACAGCTCGGGCCGGGGGGCGGGGAGACGACAGCTCGGGCCGGGGGGGGCGGAGGGACAGCTCGGGCCGGGGGGTGGGGGGGGGGATGACAGCTCGGGCCGGGGGGGGGACGACAGCTCGGGCCGGGGAGGGGGGACAACAGCTCGGGCCGGGGGGACAGCGGGGGCCGGGGGGGGGGAAGGACTGGTGTGGGGTTAGTGGGGTCATTTTGGGGTTAGCGAGGGTCAGTGTGGGGTTAGCGGGGTCAGTGTGGGGTTAGCGGGTGTCGGGGTGGAGTTAGCGGGGTCAGTGTGAGGGGGTGGGGTTAGCGGGGTCAGTGTGGGGTTAGCAAGGGTCATTGTGGGGTTAGCGGGGTCAGTGTGGGGTTAGCGGGGGTCGGGGTGGAGTCAGCGGGGTCAGTGTGAGGGGTGGGGTTAGCGGGGTCAGTGTGGGGTTAGCAAGGGTCATTGTGGGGTTAGCGGGGTCATTGTGGGGTTAGCGGGGTCAGTGTGCGAGGTGGGGTTAGCGGGGTCAGTGTGGGGGGTGGGGTTAGCGAGGTCATTGTGGGGTTAACGGGGTCATTGTGGGGTTAGCGAGGGTCAGTGTGCGAGGTGGAGTTAGCGAGGTCATTGTGGGGTTAACGGGGTCATTGTGGGGTTAGCGAGGGTCAGTGTGCGAGGTGGGGTTAGCGGGGTCATTGTGGGGTGAGCGGGGTCAGTGTGGGGGGTGGGGTTAGCGGGGTCAGTGTGGGGTTAGCGGGGGTCGGGGTGGAGTTAGCTGGGTCAGTGTGAGGGGGTGGGGTTAGCGGGGTCAGTGTGGGGTTAGCAAGGGTCATTGTGGGGTTAGCGGGGTCATTGTGGGGTTAGCGAGGGTCAGTGTGCGAGGTGGGGTTAGCGGGGTCAGTGTGGGGGGTGGGGTTAGCGAGGTCATTGTGGGGTTAGCGAGGTCATTGTGGGGTTAGCGAGGGTCAGTGTGCGAGGTGGGGTTAGCGGGGTCAGTGTGGGGTTAGCGAGGGTCAGTGTGCGAGGTGGGGTTAGCGGGGTCAGTGTGGGGTTAGCGGGGTCAGTGTGGGGGGTGGGGTTAGCGAGGTCATTGTGGGGTTAGCGAGGTCATTGTGGGGTTAGCGAGGGTCAGTGTGCGAGGTGGGGTTAGCGGGGTCAGTGTGGGGTTAGCGAGGGTCAGTGTGCGAGGTGGGGTTAGCGGGGTCAGTGTGGGGTTAGCGGGGTCAGTGTGGGGGGTGGGGTTAGCGAGGTCATTGTGGGGTTAGCGAGGTCATTGTGGGGTTAGCGAGGGTCAGTGTGCGAGGTGGGGTTAGCGGGGTCAGTGTGGGGTTAGCGAGGGTCAGTGTGCGAGGTGGGGTTAGCGGGGTCAGTGTGGGGTTAGCGGGGTCAGTGTGGGGGGTGGGGTTAGCGGGGTCATTGTGGGGTTAGCGAGGTCATTGTGGGGTTAGCGGGGTCAGTGTGCGAGGTGGGGTTAGCGGGGTCAGTGTGGGGTTAGCGAGGGTCAGTGTGCGAGGTGGGGTTAGCGGGGTCAGTGTGGGGTTAGCGGGGTCAGTGTGGGGGGTGGGGTTAGCGAGGTCATTGTGGGGTTAGCGAGGGTCAGTGTGCGAGGTGGGGTTAGCGAGGGTCAGTGTGCGAGGTGGGGTTAGCGGGGTCAGTGTGGGGGGTGGGGTTAGCGAGGTCATTGTGGGGTTAGCGGGGTCAGTGTGAGGGGTGGGGTTAGCGAGGTCAGTGTGGGGTTAGCGCGGGTCAGTGTGCGAGGTCATTGTGGGGTTAGCGAGGGTCAGTGTGAGGGGTGGGGTTAGCGCGGTCATTGTGGGGTTAGCGAGGGTCAGTGTGCGAGGTCAGTGTGGGGTTAGTGGGGTCAGTGTGAGGGGTGGGGTTAGCAGGGCTGTCCTGTGACTATGGTTTGTCAGCCGGGTTTAAGCAGTGTTATTCTCGCTGTCCTGCAGGAATTGCTCCCGGGCAATTGTACACCTACCCCGCCCGTCGCTGGAGGAAGAAGAGGAGAGCCCACCCGCCAGAGGACCCCCACCTCAGCTTCGCAGCGCTCAAACCAGGTACCCGGCACTGCAATCCGCTCCTGGTCTGTGAGAACTGTTCAATAAGGAGTGCTGAGAGACCCCGTTGAATCGTTAATCGGCCTGGCAGAGAGCCAGTTGCCGTGGGTGTGGACCATCAGCAGTGCACACGCAGCAAGTCCCAGATGAGTGAAGTTGCTATGGTAACAAACACCACCCTTCGACCATGCTTTAAAAAAATCATGCGTTTTCAGGGCACTCCTTCCAGATGCCCATAAGCAGCGGCCGCACAGCACTGCTGCAATCCTCCCTGTGAACGTCCACTATCCCTCCGACCTTATCCTCTCCGAGGCCTTCTCCCCAACCTGCTCAGGCACATCCTGCAAAGACCAATGTTCCATCCTTGACGGCATTCCTCCCTTTACCCCCGACCCCCAATCCTGGTGTACTCTGTATCTAACCCGTGCTGTACCTGCCCTGGGAGTGTTTGATGGGACAGTGTAGACGGAGCTTTACTCTGTATCTAACCCGTGCTGTACCTGCCCTGGGAGTGTTTGATGGGACAGTGTAGAGGGAGCTTTACTCTGTATCTAACCCGTGCTGTACCTGCCCTGGCAGTGTTTGATGGGACAGTGCAGAGGGAGCTTTACTCTGTATCTAACCCGTGCTGTACCTGCCCTGGGAGTGTTTGATGGGACAGTGTAGAGGGAGCTTTACTCTGTATCTAACCCATGCTGTACCTGCCCTGGGAGTGTTTGATGGGACAGTGTAGAGGGAGCTTTACTCTGTATCTAACCCGTGCTATACCTGCCCCGGGAGTGTTTGATGGGACAGTGTACAGGGAGCTTTACTCTGTATCAAACCCGTGCTGTACCTGCCCTGGGAGTGTTAGATGGGACAGTGTAGAGGGAGATTTATTCTGTATCCAACCCGTGCTGTACCTGCTCTGGGAGTGTTTGATGGGACAGTGTAGAGGGAGCTTCACTCTGTATCTAACCCGTGCTGTACCTGCCCTGGGAGTGTTTGATGGGACAGTGTAGACGGAGCTTTACTCTGTATCTAACCCGTGCTGTACCTGCCCTGGGAGTGTTTGATGGGACAGTGTAGAGGGAGCTTTACTCTGTATCTAACCCGTGCTGTACCTGCCCTGGCAGTGTTTGATGGGACAGTGCAGAGGGAGCTTTACTCTGTATCTAACCCGTGCTGTACCTGCCCTGGGAGTGTTTGATGGGACAGTGTAGAGGGAGCTTTACTCTGTATCTAACCCATGCTGTACCTGCCCTGGGAGTGTTTGATGGGACAGTGTAGAGGGAGCTTTACTCTGTATCTAACCCGTGCTATACCTGCCCCGGGAGTGTTTGATGGGACAGTGTACAGGGAGCTTTACTCTGTATCAAACCCATGCTGTACCTGCCCTGGGAGTGTTTGATGGGGACAGTGTAGAGGGAGCTTTACTCTGTATCTAACCCGTGCTGTACCTGCCCTGGGAGTGTTTGATGGGACAGTGTAGAGGGAGCTTTACTCTGTATCTAACCCGTGCTGTACCTGCCCAGGGAGTGTTTGATGGGACAGTGTAGAGGGAGCTTTACTCTGTATCTAACCCGTGCTGTACCTGCCCTGGGAGTGTTTGATGGGACAGTGTAGAGGGAGCTTTACTCTGTATCTAACCCGTGCTGTACCTGCCCAGGGAGTGTTTGATGGGACAGTGTAGAGGGACCTTTACTCTGTATCTAACCCGTGCTGTCCCTGCCCTGGGAGTGTTTGATGGGACAGTGTAGAGGGAGCTTTACTCTGTATCTAACCCGTGCTGTCCCTGCCCTGGGAGTGTTTGATGGGACAGTGTAGAGGGAGCATTACTCTGTATCTAACCTGTGCTGTACCTGCCCTGGGAGTGTTTGATGGGACAGTGTAGAGGGAGCTTTACTCTATCTAACCTGTGCTGTACCTGCCCAGGGTGTGTTTGATGGGACAGTGTAGAGGGAGCTTTACTCTGTATCTAACCCGTGCTGTAACTGCCCTGGGAGTATTTGATGGGACAATGTAGAGGGAGCTTTACTCTATCTAACCTGTGCTGTACCTGCCCAGGGAGTGTTTGATGGGGACAGTGTAGAGGGTGCTTTACTCTGTATCTAACCTGTGCTGTACCTGCCCTGGGAGTGTTTGATGGGGACAGTGTAGAGGGAGCTTTACTCTGTATCTAACCTGTGCTGTACCTGCCCAGGGAGTGTTTGATGGGACAGTGTAGAGGGAGCTTTACTCTGTATCTAACCCGTGCTGTACCTGCCCTGGGAGTGTTTGATGGGACAGTGTAGAGGGAGCTTTACTCTATCTAACCCGTGCTGTACCTGCCCAGGGAGTGTTTGATGGGACAGTGTAGAGGGAGCTTTACTCTGTATCTAACCCGTGCTGTTCCTGCCCTGGGAGTGTTTGATGGGACAGTGTAGAGGGAGCTTTACTCTGTATCTAACCTGTGCTGTACCTGCCCTGGGAGTATTTGATGGGGACAGTGTAGAGGGAGCTTTACTCTGTATCTAACCTGTGCTGTACCTGCCCAGGGAGTGTTTGATGGGACAGTGTAGAGGGAGCTTTACTCTGTATCTAACCCGTGCTGTACCTGCCCTGGGAGTGTTTGATGTTGTGCGACCTCTCAGTGTTTGATGTGACAGTGTAGAGGGAGCTTTACTCTATCTAACCCGTGCTGTACCTGCCCTGGGAGTGTTTGATGGGACAGTGTAGAGGGAGCTTTACTCTGTATCTAACCTGTGCTGTAGCTGCCCTGGGAGTGTTTGACATGTTTCCCCTTTGATCTTAGATCTGGATTTGGGGTTGAAGAAAGACAATCTGGTGCCGCCCGATGGGAGCAGTCTGGAGGCGTTGCTACGAGGGGAGGCCCTGGATAAACAGCGAGGATTATCCGACCACAGGGATGACGACAGCCTCAATGACTACCCTGTGAACAACAGCAGGGCGCGGAAGGTGTGTAAGTCTTTTATTTTATCTGCCAAGGTCAACTATAATTACAATTACAGAATACTATTAACAGAGGATCTTCACAAGGCTAACTAGACGTCCACATTGTGTAGTCTGGCGAGACTGGATCATGTTACACATTGCAGGGTTGTCTACAGCAGGCAGGATCAAATTACACATTCCAGGCAACCTGTTGGATGTGCCTTGTCCCCCAATGGGACCAATCAGAAATCTGATGTCCCAAACGCATTACAGCCAATGAAGTACTTTTGAAGTGTCGTCACTGTTGTAATGTGGGAAGCGCAGCAGCCAATTTGTCGCACAGCAAGCTCCCACAAACAGCAATGTGATAATGACCAGATCATCTGTTTAGTGATGTTGGTTGAGGGATAAATATTGGCCCCAGGACACGGGGAGAACTCCCCCTGCTCTTCTTCCAATAGTGGCCGTGGGATCTTTTACGTCCACCTGAGAGAGCAGACGGGGCCTCGGTTTAACGTCTCATCTGAAAGACGGCACCTCTGACAGTGCAGCGCTCCCTCGGTTGTGGCACCGGGAGTGTCGGCCTGGATTATGGGTTTGGGTCTCTGGAGTGGGGCACAAACCCACAACCTTCTGATTTGAGGTCCTGCCTCCCTGTTCAGGTGGATGTTAAAGTACCCAAGGCTCTATCTGAAGAAGAGCAGGGAGAAGAGTGAGATGAGACTGGGTGGGATATTAAAGGGTGCGGGGAGTGAGGGGGAGAGTGGGATTAGAGTGGGTGGGATATTAAAGGGTACGGGGAGTGAGCAGGAGAGTGGGATTAGACTGGGTGGGATATTAAAGGGTGTGGGGAGTGAGGGGGAGAGTGGGATTAGACTGGGTGAGATATTAAAGGGTGAGGGGGAGAGTGGGATTAGACTGGGTGGGATATTAAAGGGTGTGGGGAGTGAGGGGGAGAGTGGGATTAGACTGGGTGGGATATTAAAGGGTGAGGGGGAGAGTGGGATTAGACTGGGTGGAATATTAAAGGGTGCGGGGAGTGAGGGGGAGAGTGGGATTAGAGTGGGTGGGATATTAAAGGGTGTGGGGAGTGAGGGGGAGAGTGGGATTAGACTGGGTGAGATATTAAAGGGTGTGGGGAGTGAGGGGGAGAGTGGGATGAGACTGGGTGGGATATTAAAGGGTGCGGGGAGTGAGGGGGAGAGTGGGATTAGACTGGGTGGGATATTAAAGGGTGTGGGGAGTGAGGGGGAGAGTGGGATTAGAGTGGGTGGGATATTAAAGGGCGCGGGGAGTGAGGGGGAGAGTGGGATTAGACTGGGTGGGATATTAAAGGGTGTGGGGAGTGAGGGGGAGAGTGGGATTAGAGTGGGTGGGTCTGTTTCTGTGCTGGAACCTTGTATGAAGGAGCGCTGTATGAGATTCTGTGTTTGTGTGCAGAGAATCCTGGATCCGGATGATTTTCTGGATGATCTGGACGATGAAGACTATGAGGAAGACCTCCCGAAACGCCGCAGCAAAGGCCGCGCCAAGGTAAACTGATATTCTCAGTACAGCGCAGCCTACCAGTGATGGGACACAGGAGTGTCGCAGTGTGAAGATCCAGGGAGCTTAGTCGATCACAATACCATCCACTATTACCCCGCCTTATCTCGAACCTCCTCCATCCTTGTCTCCCCCTCCTGCAACCTACTGACTCCAACTCTGGCCTTTGCGCCATCCTTTGTTCCACCATTGTTGGCAGAACCTCCTGCCGTTTAACCTCCTCCTCCTCCTCTCTCCTCATCCTTTCCGAGCCTTCCTTTCGGCCGTGATTTTGGTCATCACTCCCTCCATTTCTTTACACACAATATACAGCACAGCAACAGGCCATTCGGCCCAAGTGGTCCATGGCGATGTTTCTGCTGCACACGAGACTCCTCCCACCCCTCTTCATCTCACCCCATCAGCAGATCCTTCTATTCCTTTCTCCCTCATGTGTTTATCCAGCTTCCCCTTAATTCGCCTCAACCACTCCCTGTGGTAGCAAGCTCCACATTCTCCCCACTCTCTGGGTAAAGAAGTTTCTCCTGAATTCCCGATTGGATTTATTAGTGACAATCTTATATTGACGGGCCCTAGTTCTGGTCTCCCCCACAAGTGGAAACATCTTCTCTACGTCTATCCTATCGAACATCTTCATAATTTTAAAGACCTCGATCAGGTCACCCCTCAGCCTTCTCTTTTCTAGAGAAAAAAGTCCCAGCCTGTTCAGTCTTTCTCGCTAGTTATAACCTCTCAATTCTGGTATCATCCTTGTGAATCTTTTTTGCACTTTCTCCAGAGTCTCATTCCCTTTTTATAATAAAAATTTACCTTTTTATTGTTTTTTATTTAACCCCCCCCCCCATCCCTGTATAAAGCGTCTCGGGGGTGTTTCTGTTGTAGACACAATATAAGTGCGACTTGTTGTAATGTTTTGGGGCAGAGTTTAGTCCGACGAGCCAGTGATTCGAGTGATCCCTGCAACGGTAAGCGAAGTGTACATCAGATAATTATCCCTGTCATCGAAGGGAATTGGAGGCTCCCTCTGATTGTACTTACAGCCTCGCCCGTCCAGCCCTACAACCCCCCCGAGATCTCTGCGCTCCTCCAATTCTGGCCTCTTGCGCATCCCCCGATTTCCATCGCTCCACCATTGGCGGCCGTGCCTTCAGCTGCCTGGGCCCCGAGCTCTGGAATTCCCTCCCTAAACCTCTCCGCCTCTCTCTCCTCCTTTAAGACGCTCCTTAAAACCGACCTTTGACCCAGCTTTTGGTCACCTGTCCCAATATCTCCTGATGTAGCTCGGTGTCTGATTTACGCTCCTGTGCAGCGCCTCGGGACGTTATACTACATTAAAGGCGCTGTATAAATACAAGTTGTGTTTCCTGGCAGTCTGGCTGAATTCACCACGTGCCTCTAGTACATTTACTGTACACCCTTAGACATAATTTACAAATTAAAGCCAAGAGCAGTTTTTCTCTCAGTACAGCTTTCGAAAGCTTGTAAGTAGATCTTGACCGAATTGCTGAGGGTAACTTGTTTTTGTGTGTCAGGGTAAAGGAGTTGGCCGGAGCGCAAGAAAGAAGGCGATGGATGCTGCTGCGATCGAGGATCGGGAGAAACCGTACGCCTGCGACAGTAAGTACCCCCGTCTCCATCCGCTGCAGCAGCCCGGCTCGCTGCGGTCCCCTGTAATCCATTCTCTGCCCTCCTCCCCTTCATTCTGCCTCACTTCTCGCCCCCTTCTTCCCCCTTCTTCCCTCCCCTCGCCAGGAATGGAATGAGGAAGGCTGCGTCAGTGCTGGGCCGCTCCTGTGAGCACGAGTCCGGGCAGCGGCATTGATGGAGTCCTGGGAGCAGATGAGAATTGGAATCCCCGCTGTCAAGTTTGGCGTGGTTCTGATATTCCCACAACTTGCATCTGGATGAGTGGATAAATTGTGAACATGAATATTGAACACGTCGAGTGTCATTTGCCCTGACGTGCTCCCAGTGTTGCCTGTAAAATGCACGGACGGTCGGGCGAGGAGTGAGAGAGAAGGTAATGGCGGGGCAGGGTTTGGTCTTTTGTCGACTGCTCGCAGCACCCAGGTGGTTTCTGTAAGCAGGCTGTCTCTGAGCCCTGCCCCCTTCACATTGCCGAGAGTGCGATGGCTTGTCCCGCAACCAATAATTATGGCAGCATAGCGGTTCTACCGGCAATCCGGAGAGCGCGAGTTCAGATCCCTCCACGGGCAGTTTTGAGAATTCGAATTCCCTTTTGAAAATCTGGAATTAAAAAGCTGGTCTCAGCACAAGTGACCGTGAAGCTGTCGGATCGTCGTAAAAAGCCGACTGGGTCGCTGATGCCCCTTTAGGGGGAAGGAAACCTGCCGTCCTTACCCTGGTCTGGGCCGATAGGTGACGCCAGACCCAATGTGGTTGACTCTTAACTAACTGGGCTGGCAAACCACTTGATTGTATCAAACCTGCTACCCAGCGGTGGCAAGAAGGCGGTTCACGGGGCAACTAGGGGTGGGCAATAAATGCCAGCCTCGCCAGCGACGCCCACAGCCCGAGAATGAATAAGAGAGTCCTCGGAGACTAATTGTCCCACTGTCTGCAGGCACTAAATAACACACTCAGACAGCGACGTTCGGTCTAAATTTAAGAGATTTATTCAGAAGCAAGATAATTACACAGAAGCAGAGAGGCACAGCAAGCAACTAGTCGTCCAATAATAGACTTCCACAATTACCCCGGCTGTTTTCATTACAAGAGAAGAGACGGGCGGACCTCCTTTCAGTTCTTCTCGGCGACCTCTGACCGAATCTCGGGCAGATCGAGGTTCCCCGGAGCTGCTCTTGATTCCCCTCCTCGCGGTCGAGGCGGTGAACCCGGGGGGTGGGGGACTCAGTTTCCGCGCACTCGAGACCCCCCCCCCTGGTGGGCCGGTTTGAAATGAGACACGCCTGGTTCTACTTTGAGCAAAGCTCCCCCTTCACTCGCGATGCAATGCATTCTTCTGCACATAAACATGTGACACTCGCCAGCAATTGAAACTAATCCTGTATCTGAAGTGGTTCGGAATCTGCCGATTGAACTGCAAGCCACCAACAACGTGATTAACACTAAGTAACAAGCTTCTGCTCCTGATCGAAGAACCCGTCTGCAACTTATAGACACCAGGGCTCCACAGGGGAAAACGGCCTCCGTGTTAACTCTAGCGTCTCGAACACATTTATCCTATAAATCTAGTCATATAAATTACAATCGATTAATCCCCCAAATCATCACGGGTGTCCGATACAGAAAGGAGCTTGATTTTGAGGGGAGGGGCGGGGTGTGGATTGGGAAGGAGTCCAGCTCCCCGAAGCAGTAGCCCATTCACCTCCGTTCACCTCCTCACATTGAGGTCAGATGTGTGCCGAATTGTTCTTCAGCGTCCCTGCCCCCTCAGCAGTGTGCCCCTCGACTCCCAGTGACGAACGTCAAAGCCTCGCAACAGCAAGGCAAAGAAAAGAACCTGGGCCGCTGAATAACTTGCAACTCTCCTCGCCGGCTCAGACTGTTCCTGCGTCCTGTCTGTTTCTATTAACCCAGTTCAGTGTCACGAATGACTCACTTAATATCAGCAGAAACCCGTACAAGGACCTTGCAATAACGTCCCATCCAGTATCGGCAATAACCTGTGCAATATCAGGACGTAACCCATGTTAAATACTGGCGATAATATTCCATACAATATTGGCGATAACCCGTCAAATATCAACGAGAACCCGTGTGGTGTTGCTGATAGGAGCCCCTGCGGTATTAGTGATGTAGCCTGTGCCGCATTGGCAGTAATACCCCTGACAATACTGGTGAAATTCAGTACAGTGTTGGCGATAATGCACGTGCAATAATAGCCCGTTCAGGATCGGCAGCAGTAACCCGTACAATATTGATAACTCGCACAGTATCGGCAATAATCCATGCAGTATATTTGCAATAATCCGTATATTGGCAATGCTAACTCGTACAGTATCGATGATACCCAGGCATTATTATTGGCAATATTAACCCTTACAAATATTGGTGCTAGCCCCTGCTATATTGGCAATAATGACCCTTGCTGTATCGGTGATAACTCGTACAGTATTGACGATAATACCCTGTACAATATCGGCCATAATAGGCCTTAGAAATACTGGGGGTAAACCATGCTGTATCTGTGATAATCAGCAGTACAGCAATGACCCTTGCATATTGGCAATAAAAGCCTATAATATCAGCCATACTAAAGCTCGGGGGTTTTGTCATTTTCCCTTTTGTTCCCCCCCTCCCCAACCCCCTCGAGAGGCTGAGAAACATCCTTTGTTTCGTTTCTTGACGGTGCTCTGTGATCAGACCCGCTCGCGTTTGGGCTGCCTCCTTGCTCTCTTGTGCTGAAGCCACTGACCCCCTATTGTTACACCCTTCCAGGGACAGCGCTCCCCCACCCCCCCTCAACCCCAGAACCTCCGCCCCCCACCCCCACCCCCAGAAACGGCCTCGTAAAGTTTCAAAGAGTCCCCGGTGCTGCGTGGTCCACCTCGCAGTGTAAACGGGGAGGGATTCAGGGCTGTGTGGAATCCACAGCACCCGGGCCCCAGGGTATTTGGAGAACTGCTTGCACTGAACAACCTCCTGTACTATAGACACAGAGTTCGATCAGCGCCTGCCCGCCTTTCGCCACTCTCTGTAAAAAAGCTGGAGTAGAATCTCGGTCCGATAAGCGTGTCTGAATAGTGAGTTGGTTGGCGTGATCTGCATGACCCCCCCCCCAGACACTGAATTATTCTGACCCTCTGCTTTTTCTCTTTTAAAAAAAAAATTAAAATAAATCGCACGTGTTCTTTGAGATCTTTTCACTCTCTTTATCTTCTCTGTTGCAGATAGATGCAAACAAAAGCATAACTCCAAACCTTCTGAAAGAGGTATTCTGGAGCTTCTGGCTGTCCTCTCCCTGCCTGCCTGTGTCTCTTGCTTCTGTCTGTGACTTTCTATGGTTCTGGTTATCTGTACGTGTTGCTTCGAGGTGGGGGGGGGGGGGGGGGGGGTGGAAGATCTGGTGTGAAAATGTTAGCGCGCGCTCGCACCACCGAGTGGCTGAACCTTGAGGCCTGGGAGGCTCGAGGTTCAAACCCGCGCCTCGAGTTTAGCAGCTGATCTCAGCGAGATGGCAGTACGGCGGGGGGGGGGTGGGGAAGCGTTCCAACCGGTTAGTGTCCCTGTGCTATTGGGGGGGCGGGAGGGAATAAGCCAGCATTCCTGTTTCCCATCGCTACCCAGTGGCCCCTGTTGTAGTGGACGGCTCGCTGGCGATGCTCTCCGCGGTCGAATAGCCGACCGGCGCGCAGTCCGAGGCCTGGCGTGCCAGGTCAGGCCCGCGACGCAGAGCTGCGTAAATCGACCGGCAAGTTCTGGAGATTCGCCACTCGCCACCGATCCCTTAATCCCCCTGAACTTGCTGGCCGGTTTGCGCGTTAGACGCACCGAGAACCCGCCCTCACTTTCCCAGCACGGTTTGAGCTCCAAGCCGTGAGCCATTTTGACTCCACTCTCAAAATATCGGACAAGGAAAAAATGGTGCAAAGCATGCGCGTCCGGTGCTGGCTGAATCTTTCTGCAGTTATCATTGCGTGCGTGTGCACGCGTTACAAGTGTTTGTGACATGAGCAAGTGTACATGGGGTGTTGTGTCTTGGGGTGGGAGTATAAAGTAGGGGAGCCCGAGCCTTTGTGTTTATGGGCTGGTTAGGTTCATTAGGTGGAGGGTAGGGGGGAAACGCACACGGTTTAATCAAAGCCCATATTAATCCGTAACCATCTGCAGTCGCTGATACGAACCGATCCCAGTGTTCAGACTTGGGGGGTTTCCCCACTGCCGAGACAACACCACCAGGCTCGGGGCGTTTAAATGGGACAGACCGAGACAGGAAGGGGTCCAAGGGGCAAAGGCCTGCCTGGGCCCAGAGCGCAGGGCTGCCCAGGCTCGTGGCCTGTTATTGGGACAGCGCCTGCTCGAAGGCAGTGTGTGCATCAGATTGCACCATGAGCTTTACTGTAAGATAAGATAAGATTCCGAGTTCAGTTCTTGTCACGGTTTGATCAAACTGCGCTGAAATTTCTCGCTCATTATTTTAAGATAAGCTTTGAAATTGATCTGAAGGTGTGATCGCTGATAACTTTCTTCCCTTTCTGGTCTTCCTTTCAAATTTTCCACCTTCTTCGCTCTGTCTCTCCTTCCCCCCACTCGCCCCCCCATCTCCAGTAATTCCCCCCCCCCCCCCCACTACTGTCCTGAGATCTTTGACAGAGTATTCTGCGGTAAATCACTGGAAATAAAGGACTTGCAGTACTTTAGCGCCTTTCGCACCTCAGGACGTCCCAAAGCACTTCACAGCCAATGAAGTACTTTTTTTGAAGTGTAGTCACTGTTGTAATGTAGGGAAACGTGGCAGCCAATTTGCGCAAAGCAAGATCCCACAAACAGCACCATGATCAGTTAATCTGTTTTTGATGTTACCTGAGGGATTAATATTGGCCAGGACACCGGGGAGAGCTCAGCTTCCCTTCTTCCAATAGTGTCTGTGGGATCTTTTACATCGACCTGAGAGCACAGACGGGCCTCGGTTTAACAGCCACTCCGACAATGCGGCGCTCCCTCAGTACCGTCCCTCCGACAGTGCGGCGCTCCCTCAGTACCGTCCCTCCGACAGTGCGGCGCTCCCTCAGTACTGCCCCTCCGACAGTGCGGCGCTCCCTCAGTACTGCCCCTCCGACAGTGCGGCGCTCCCTCAGTACTGCCCCTCCGACAGTGCGTCGCTCCCTCAGTACTGCCCCTCCGACAGTGTGGCGCTCCCTCAGTACTGCCCCTCCGACAGTGCGGCACTCCCTCAGTACTGCCCCTCCGACAGTGCGGTGCTCCCTCAGTACCGCCCCTCCGACAGTGTGGCGCTCCCTCAGTACCGCCCCTCCGACAGTGTGGCGCTCCCTCAGTACTGCCCCTCCGACAGTGCGTCGCTCCCTCAGTACTGACCCTCCGACAGTGCGTCGCTCCCTCAGTACTGACCCTCCGACAGTGCGGCGCTCCCTCAGTACCGCCCCTCCGACAGTGCGGCCCTCCCTCAGTACTGCTCCTCCGACAGTGCGGCACTCCCTCAGTACTGACCCTCCGACAGTGCGGCGCTTCCTCAGTACTGCCCCTCCGACAGTGCGGCGCTTCCTCAGTACTGCCCCTCCGACAGTGCGTCGCTCCCTCTGTACTGCCCCTCCGACAGTGCGTCGCTCCCTCAGTACTGCCCCTCCGACAGTGCGGCGCTCCCTCAGTACTGCCCCTCCGACAGTGCGGCGCTCCCTCAGTACTGCCCCTCCGACAGTGCGGTGCTTCCTCAGTACTGCCCCTTCGACAGTGCGGCGCTCCCTCAGTACAGCCCCTCCGACAGTGCGGCGCTCCCTCAGTACTGCCCCTCTGACAGTGCGGCGCTCCCTCAGTACCGCCCCTCCGACAGTGCGGCGCTCCCTCAGTACTGCCCCTCCGACGGTGCGGCACTCCCTCAGTACTGCCCCTCCCACAGTGCAGTGCTCCCTCAGTACCGCCCCTCCGACAGTGCGGCGCTCCCTCAGTACTGCCCCTCCGACAGTGCGGCGCTCCCTCAGTACTGCCCCTCCGACGGTGCGGCACTCCCTCAGTACTGCCCCTCCCACAGTGCGGCGCTCCCTCAGTACCGCCCCTCCGACAGTGCGGCGCTCCCTCAGTACTGCCCCTCCGACAGTGCGGCACTCCCTCAGTACCGCCCCTCCGACAGTGCGGCGCTCCCTCAGTACTGCCCCTCCGACAGTGCGGCGCTCCCTCAGTACTGCCCCTCCGACAGTGCGGCGCTCCCTCAGTACCGCCCCTCCGACAGTGCGGCGCTCCCTCAGTACTGCCCCTCCGACAGTGCGGCGCTCCCTCAGTACCGTCCCTCCGACAGTGCGGCGCTCCCTCAGTACTGCCCCTCCGACAGTGCGGCGCTCCCTCAGTACCGCCCCTCCGACAGTGCGGCGCTCCCTCAGTACTGCCCCTCCGACAGTGCGGCGCTCCCTCAGTACTGCCCCTCCGACAGTGCGGCGCTCCCTCAGTACTGCCCCTCCGACAGTGCGGTGCTCTCTCAGTACTGCCCCTCCGACAGTGCGGCACCCCTCAGTACTGCACTGGGAGTGGGCTCAAGTCTCTGGAGTGAGGCTTGAACCCACAACCTCTGACTCGGGAGCTGTAACTACTGCTAACCTTTTCCACCTCCCTCTTGTGAGGAACGAATTTCCATCCCTTTTACCGGCGGTGATTTGCGCCGTTGGGGGAGCTGCAGCTCTCTCTCTCTCGCTCTGCTCAGGTGCACCTGTTGCGTTTCTAGTTTTGTGCCGGCCTTGTTTTTTTGTCGGGGTCGGAGTGCCGAGCGAGCCCTCGATGTCTACGCCCCGGCTCGCACCGTTACCCGCCCAATCTCCGGGTCCACTGTCGCACGCCCGGGGATCAGACTGAAAGCCCTTGTTGCAGTATTTCAGAGATCTCGCCCGAGGCCCCTCGACTTTGGGAGCTGGGAGAGCAAACACTTCGTGAGATTGTGGCTTCGGCTGAACACTACATTAAATAGGAACTTGGAGAAGTGAACACTAGCAATGGGACACGGGAGAATTTCAGCGGTTACAGGCTTAACAATCCCTCCTCGGGACCGACATGTAAGGCGACTGAACACATGGTGCCTGAGCATTGATATCTGTGACTGTCGTGGAGCCTCTCTGGCCTCTCTCTTCCTTTCCATTACCAAGGTACAAAATTGACGGACAGGGAAAGACCAGCAGCTCCATCAAGCCTGCTGCACACTCGTGCTACCTGGAGCATCATAACTGAGCACTTCCTCCCTCCCTCGTACCCCTGCAGCCATGTAATCTCCTGGGAGAGGCAAAGAAACAGAGACAAATCCCAGAGCAAATAAGGGGAAATATACTCTGGGGAAATTCCTCTCCGAC
This sequence comes from Squalus acanthias, assembly GCA_030390025.1. Lineage (NCBI taxonomy): Eukaryota > Metazoa > Chordata > Chondrichthyes > Squaliformes > Squalidae > Squalus > Squalus acanthias. The sequence goes on along the minus strand of JASTWF010000075.1, from coordinate 473,321 downwards.
CCCCTCGGGCGATCGAAACCCAATCCGGGAGATCGCACGGACCAAGTGTTGTCTGTAAAGTCACTAAGAGCTATTCAGTTCAAACAAGACAGCCTAAAATACTACTTCTGATCGCGACAAAAGAAATTTCAATATGTGTGCCTTAAAATCAGTCGGTCTGCCGATCATATATGTCTACACACAAACAAAACCCTTGAGGTGTTTGTGATGGAATGGAATGGTTTGCCCTCTCCCTCAAGTACCTGACCAGAAATAACACCTTTCTCTGGGCCAAAGGTGCAAGGATCCAGAACTGAGAGGTTATCACTGTAAGAAAAGACTGAACAGGCTGAGGGGAGACCTGATAGAGGTCTTTAACATTATGAAGGGGTTTCGATAGGGTAGACGTGGAGAAGATGTTTCCACTTGTGGGGGAGACCAGAACTAGGGGCCGTCAATATAAGACAGTCACTAATAAATCCCTGATGTGGAGATGCCGGTGTCGGACTGGGGTGGACAAATGTGAGAAGTCGCACAACACCAGGTTATAGTCCAACAGCTTTATTTCAAATCACAAGCTTTCGGAGCGCTGCTCCTTCGTCAGGTGACTTCACTTCACCGGACGAAGGAGCAGCGCTCCGAAAGCTTGTGATTTCAAATAAAGCTGTTGGACTATAACCTGGTGTTGTGCGACTTCTCACTAATAAATCCAGTAGGGAATTCAGGAGAAACTTCTTTACCCAGAGAGTGGTGAGAATGTGGAACTCGCTCCCACAGGGAGTGGTTGAGGCGAATAGTATCGATGCATTTAAGGGGAAGCTGGATAAACACATGAGGGAGAAAGGAATAGAAGGATCTGGTGATGGGGTGAGATGAAGAGGCTGGTGTGGAGCAGAAACACCGGCACGGAGCAGTCGGGCTGAATGGCCTGTTTCTGTGCTGTACGCTCTGTGTAATTCTCAGGGATTGAGCCTGGTTTTTAACTGTACATATACCGTGATGGAAAGAAGCCAATGGCACATACATCACCGATGCAAATTCACCAAAAGCTGAACGTTCAAGCCTGAAGCTCTGTCCTGACGCAATACTGCAATTCCTGTGCTTAGTTTTGCTTGTTTTTTTTACCTTGTTCCCCGCCCATGTTTGATTTGGCTGCCTGCTCCCCTCACTAGCTGCCACCGTGCATTTCCTAGGCTGAAAGTAGCCCTTCCTTTGTCGCGGTAAATGAATCAGGCAAGTGGTAATCCCCGGCTTGGTGTACCTTTAGCGTGATGGTATACAAACCCTACCCAACTCCGGTACTTAATTCACCCAGCGTTGAATCAGTCGCTCCGGCTAGTGTCTTGAATTCTCCTTTCTTTCTTCCCCCTGTCACAGTCTGTGGCAAGCGCTACAAGAACCGCCCAGGTCTCAGCTATCACTACGCACATTCCCACCTGGCAGACGAGGAGGGCGACGACGAGAAGGACTTAGAGCCGCAGATCCCGATATCGCACAGAAGAGAGGAACGTAAGTGTGCGTGGCTGTAATCTTTCTATTTATTGGGGCCGGAGGGAAGGGGTTGGGTGCATGTCGAACGTGCGTCGGTATCAACCAATCGGTCGGATTGCGCTGCCCGAAAGCAGTCCTTTGTGACACTGCATTCTCTCCCACTGTTAGCAAATCAGATAAAATATCTTGCCTAACCAGTTCACTTCCCTTTCAGTACTGTTTCCACTGGCGGTAACCAGAGGACACAGATTGAAGATAATCGGTAAAAGAACCAGAGGGGGAGATGAGGAGAATGTTTTTCCGCAGCGAGTTGTTGTGATCTGGAACGCGCTGCCTGAAAGGGCGGTGGAAGCAGATTCAATAGTAACTTTCAAAAGGGAAATTGGAGAAATACTTGAAAAGGAGAAATTTGCAGGGCTGTGGGGAAAGAGCAGGGGGGAGTGGGACTAATTGGAGAGCTCGTTCAAAGAGCCGGCACAGGCACGATGGGCCGAATGGCCTCCTCCTGTGCTGTGTGATTCTGGACACTTTACAGTTCCTCAGAAGCCAAAGGGTTTCTTTGGGCACCTGAGCGTTGAGGTTTGACCTTCGAGTCCCGTGCGTGAGGAGGGAGCCGTGAATGGTTTACTTGCTTCCCGTAAGGTGCTGACTGGCGCTGGGCAGCAGCCAGGCTGGCATCGGGGGCCACTCCGGCAGATCACTCGAGCGGCCGTTCTTTACACAGGAGCCTGAGCTCCCTCAGTACCGCCCCTCCGACAGTGCGGCGCTCCCTCAGTACCGCCCCTCCGACAGTGCGGCGCTCCCTCAGTACTGCCCCTCCGACAGTGCGCGCACCCTCAGTACCGCCCCTCCGACAGTGCAGCGCTCCCTCAGTACTGCCCCTCCGACAGTGCAGGCGCTCCCTCAGTACCACCCCTCCGACAGTGCAGCGCTCCCTCAGTACAGCCCCTCCGACAGTGCGGCGCTCCCTCAGTACTCACCCTCCGACAGTGCGGCGCTCCCTCAGTACCGCCCCTCCGACAGTGCGGCGCTCCCTCAGTACTGCCCCTCCGACAGTGCGGCGCTCCCTCAGTACTGCCCCTCCGACAGTGCAGCACACCCTCAGTACTGCCCCTCCGACAGTGCGGCGCTCCCTCAGTACTGCCCCTCCGACAGTGCGGCGCTCCCTCAGTACTGCCCCTCCGACAGTGCGGCGCTCCCTCAGTACTGCCCCTCCGACAGTGCAGGCGCTCCCTCAGTACTGCCCCTCCGACAGTGCGGCGCTCCCTCAGTACTGCCCCTCCGACAGTGCAGGCTCCCTCAGTACTGCCCCTCTGACAGTGCGGCGCTCCCTCAGTACTGCCCCTCCGACAGTGCGGCGCTCCCTCAGTACCGCCCCTCCGACAGGGCGGCGCTCCCTCAGTACCGTCCCTCCGACAGTGCGGCGTTCCCTCAGTACCGCCCCTCCGACAGTGCGGCGCTCCCTCAGTACTGCCCCTCCCACAGTGCGGCGCTCCCTCAGTACCGCCCCTCCGAAAGTGCTGTGCTCCCTCAGTACCGCCCCTCCGACAGTGCGGCGCTCCCTCAGTACTGCCCCTCCGACAGTGCGGCGCTCCCTCAGTACTGCCCCTCCGACAGTGCGGCGCTCCCTCAGTACTGCCCCTCCCACAGTGCAGCGCTCCCTCAGTACTGCCCCTCCCACAGTGCGGCGCTCCCTCAGTACCGCCCCTCCGACAGTGCGGCGCTCCCTCAGTACTGCCCCTCCGACAGTGCGGCGCTCCCTCAGTTCTGCCCCTCCGACAGTGCGGCCCTCCCTCAGTACTGCCCCTCCGACAGTGCGGCGCTCCCTCAGTACCGCCCCTCCGACAGTGCGGCGCTCCCTCAGTACCACCCCTCCGACAGTGCGGCGCTCCCTCAGTACTGACCCTCCGACAGTGCGGCGTTCCCTCAGTACCGCCCCTCCGACAGTGCGGCGCTCCCTCAGTACCACCCCTCCGACAGTGCGGCGCTCCCTCAGTACCGCCCCTCCGACAGTGCGGCGCTCCCTCAGTACCGCCCCTCCGACAGTGCAGCACACCCTCAGTACCGCCCCTCCGACAGTGCGGCGCTCCCTCAGTACCACCCCTCCGACAGTGCGGCGCTCCCTCAGTACCGCCCCTCCGACAGTGCGGCGCTCCCTCAGTACCACCCCTCCGACAGTGCAGCACACCCTCAGTACCGCCCCTCCGATAGTGCGGCGCTCCCTCAGTACCACCCCTCCGACAGTGCGGCGCTCCCTCAGTACCGCCCCTCCGACAGTGCGGCGCTCCCTCAGTACTGCCCCTCCGACAGTGCGGCGCTCCCTCAGTACTGCCCCTCCGACAGTGCGGTGCTCCCTCAGTACTGCCCCTCCGACAGTGCAATGCTCCCTCAGTACTGCCCCTCCGACAGTGCGGTGCTCCCTCAGTACTGCCTCTCCGACAGTGCAATGCTCCCTCAGTACTGCCCCTCCGACAGTGCAATGCTCCCTCAGTACTGCCCCTCTGACAGTGCGGCGCTCCCTCAGTACTGCCCCTCCCACAGTGCGGCGCTCCCTCAGTACCGCCCCTCCGACAGTGCGGCGCTCCCTCAGTACTGCCCCTCCGACAGTGCGGCGCTCCCTCAGTTCTGCCCCTCCGACAGTGCGGCCCTCCCTCAGTACTGCCCCTCCGACAGTGCGGCGCTCCCTCAGTACCGCCCCTCCGACAGTGCGGCGCTCCCTCAGTACCACCCCTCCGACAGTGCGGCGCTCCCTCAGTACTGACCCTCCGACAGTGCGGCGTTCCCTCAGTACCGCCCCTCCGACAGTGCGGCGCTCCCTCAGTACCACCCCTCCGACAGTGCGGCGCTCCCTCAGTACCGCCCCTCCGACAGTGCGGCGCTCCCTCAGTACCGCCCCTCCGACAGTGCGGCGCTCCCTCAGTACCACCCCTCCGACAGTGCGGCGCTCCCTCAGTACCACCCCTCCGACAGTGCAGCACACCCTCAGTACCGCCCCTCCGACAGTGCGGCGCTCCCTCAGTACCACCCCTCCGACAGTGCGGCGCTCCCTCAGTACCGCCCCTCCGACAGTGCGGCGCTCCCTCAGTACCACCCCTCCGACAGTGCAGCACACCCTCAGTACCGCCCCTCCGACAGTGCGGCGCTCCCTCAGTACCACCCCTCCGACAGTGCGGCGCTCCCTCAGTACCGCCCCTCCGACAGTGCGGCGCTCCCTCAGTACCGCCCCTCCGACAGTGCGGCGCTCCCTCAGTCCTGCCCCTCCGACAGTGCGGCGCTCCCTCAGTACTGCCCCTCCGACAGTGCGGTGCTCCCTCAGTACTGCCCCTCCGACAGTGCAATGCTCCCTCAGTACTGCCCCTCCGACAGTGCGGTGCTCCCTCAGTACTGCCCCTCCGACAGTGCAATGCTCCCTCAGTACTGCCCCTCCGACAGTGCAATGCTCCCTCAGTACTGCCCCTCTGACAGTGCGGCGCTCCCTCAGTACTGCCCCTCTGACAGTGCGGTGCTCCCTCAGTACTGCCCCTCCGACAGTGCAATGCTCCCTCAGTACTGCCCCTCCGACAGTGCAATGCTCCCTCAGTACTGCCCCTCTGACAGTGCGGCGCTCCCTCGGTACTGTCACTGGGAGTTTCGGCCTGGATTACAGGGCTCAAGTCTCTGGAGTGGGGGCTTGAACCCACTGAGCCACGGCTGATAGTTTGGTGCTAGAGCACGTGGGCACTTGCCCTCAATCCGTCACGCTGCCCAGAGATTATTTTATACCGCGCCTGTGTGATCTATGAAGCTAATTGTGAAAGTGACATCATTGTATAGTTAACCCAGTTATAATTGAGTCTTTTTTTCCAGAACGGTTTCTGTCTTTCTCGACAGCTCCTGCAGCGGTTCCTGGGAGGGAACCTTGTGCCTTTGAACAATCCAGGAGCTGTACCTTTTTCACAGGCTGGGTCACCCACGGCCGAACAATAACACCGGGGCTCGGCGGGTTAAATTATGAGGACAGGTTGCATAAACTTGGCTTGTATTCCCTTGAGTTAGAAAATTGTGAGGTTAAATCTGTTAAAATGTTAAAAGAATTCGATAGGGTAGATCGAGAGAAACTATTTCCTCTGGTGGGGGGAGTCCAGAACAAGGGGGCAGAATCTTAAAATTAGAGCCAGGCCGTTCAGGGGTGATGTCAGGAAGCACTTCTTCACACAAAGGGTGGTGGAAATCTGGAACTCTCTCCCCCAGAAAGCTGCGGATTGATAGGATTTGGTTGGGTAAGGGTATCGAGGGTAATGGAGTTGAGGAGCAGGTCAGTCATGATCTAATTGAAGGGCGGAACAGGCTCGAGGGGCTGACTGGTCTCCTCCTGTTTCTGTATAACAGGCTCGAGGGGCTGAATGGCCTCCTCCTGTTCCTGTGTAACAGGCTCGAGGGGCTGAATGGCCTCCTGTTCCTGTGTAACAGGCTCGAGGGGCTGAATGGCCTCCTCCTGTTCCTGTGTAACAGGCTCGAGGGGGCTGAATGGGCCTCCTCCTGTTCCTGTGTAACAGGCTCGAGGGGGCTGAACGGCCTCCTCCTGTTCCTGTGTAACAGGCTCGAGGGGCTGAATGGCCTCCTCCTGTTCCTGTGTAACAGGCTCGAGGGGGCTGAATGGCCTCCTCCTGTTCCTGTGTAACAGGCTCGAGGGGGCTGAATGGCCTCCTCCTGTTCCTGTGTAACAGGCTCGAGGGGGCTGAATGGCCTCCTCCTGTTCCTGTGTAACAGGCTCGAGGGGGCTGAATGGCCTCCTCCTGTTCCTGTGTAACAGGCTCGAGGGGGCTGAATGGCCTCCTCCTGTTCCTGTGTAACAGGCTCGAGGGGACTGAATGGCCTCCTCCTGTTCCTGTGTAACAGGCTCGAGGGATGAATGGCCTCCTCCTGTTCCTGTGTACAGGCTCGAGGGGCTGAATGGCCTCCTCCTGTTTCTAAATGCCGTTATCTGCATACTGGAGAGTTCTGCTTTCTTTGACTCTCACTGGAATTCTTTCTTGTGTTTGTTCACCTCCTCACGGGATTAAATAAGTTAGCCTATGACGGTGGAAGGTCGGTTCAGAGTGCGCTCGATGCCGCGCTGGGACCTTTCCTCATTCCATATTGATTTCTCGAATATACTTGCTCCCCTGATGGCTCATTCGGTAAATATCCTGACTGCATAACGTGAGCCGGACAGATCAGGCAGTGCTCGGGTTTGGTCTGTGCTGACTTTGCTGATCGCAGCCAGGACAGAAGGTTCGGGGAAGAGACGTTGCTGCAGTTGACCTCAGTGCCATTTGTGGTGGGGTGGGCGGGGGTGGCGGTGGTTGGGGGGACAGGTCAGTCAGGGGTTCCCGCTCCTGTTTACTGCCCGGTGACGATCTGCTGGAAAGTGCGCGCGTTCGAGCATCGGGTAGACGCAGGACGAAGCTTGACTGTGATGCCTTCTGCAGTCGAGCAGCCTGCTGGCACTAGTGTGCATGAAATGAAGGGGCGCTTGGGCCGAGGTACCAGAGGGCGGTTGACACCCATCAAAGTGTACCCCAGCAAGAGTCAGCCCCGCACCCTCTTTGAACCCTGAAGAGTTAGCGTGACTAATGATTAGGGAGCTAGTAGCAGGAGAAAGCCCAGAATGCTTGTCTTTTCTCACTGTCCCCTTCTCTTCATTGCAGTGGGTCGACCTCCAGGCGACTTCAGAAAGTTGAAAGCAGGTCTGGAGCAAACCTCTCTTACTTACCTTACTGTATTGGGGGGGGGTGGGGGGGGCAACTGTGAGCAGACCCGATACCTGTGAACCTGACACTGCCCTCGTGCTGAGCTGGTCGCGAGCGGGCCGGTCCTGCGGGTGTCGGGGGAGGTTTACAGGTTGCAAATATCTCCGAGCTGCTGAATGATTTTACCTGCTGGAGTCTGGGCCGGTGTAAAGTTATCCCACTTTCCTCTCTCGGAGTCCTGAACCGTCCTGTTACTGTAAATATCAACCATTTAAAATCTAACTAATCTCACAGGGACTTGTTCACTCTCCTCTCTGCCTGCCTCTCTCTCCCCTGCACCGATCCCAGGCTGTGCGAGGGAGTGGGCAGCCTGCTCTGAGTGATGTCCGCAGATGTCCGTCCGCTGCTGCCAGAGCCCGATAACCCGCGCTCCCGCCGTGGGAATCATCTCGCACCCACTCTGCTGCACAAAGGGAGAGGCTGTGTTCACATTCGTGAGACTCCCCCATGTTAATGTACAGGGACTGAGTCAGTGACCTGTTTAGTGATGGTGTTGCCATGTTAATGTACAGGGACTGAGTCACTGACCTGTTTAGTGATGGTGTTGCCATGTTAATGTACAGGGACTGAGTCAGTGACCTGTTTAGTGATGGTGTCGCCATGTTAATGTACAGGGACTGGGTCACTGACCTGTTTAGTGATGGTGTTGCCATGTTAATGTACAGGGACTGGGTCACTGACCAGTTTAGTGATGTTATGTCAATACGGGGAGTTCTGATTCCGTTGTTTCCTGCTTTGAATTTGCAGCCAAGAAGGGGCCTGATGGACTGGCCTTGCCCAACAATTACTGTGATTTCTGCCTGGGCGATTCAAGATTAAACAAGAAGACGGGGCAGTCGGAGGAGCTGGTGTCCTGCTCCGACTGTGGCCGCTCAGGTACTCTGCTTTACCGTGTGACATCTTATATAGAATTACACAGTATTAACAGCACAGAAACAGGCCATTCGGCCCGACTGCTCCGTGCCGGTGTTTCTGCTCCACACGAGCCTCCTCCCACCCCCTTCATCATCTCACCCCATCACCATATCCTTCTATTCCTTTCTCCCTCATGTGTTTATCCAGCTTCCCCTTAAATACATCGATACTATTCGCCTCAACCACTCCCTGTGGTAGCGAGTTCCACATTCTCCCCACTCTCTGGGTAAAGAAGTTTCTCCCCAATTCCCTATTGGATTTATTAGTGACTATCTTATATTGATGGTCCCTAGTTCTGGTCTCCCCCACAAGTGGAAACATCTTCTCTACGTCTACCTGATCGAACCTTTTCATAATTTTAAAGACCTCTATCAGGTCACCCCACAGACTTCTCTTTTCTAGAGAAAGGAGCCCCAGCCTGTTCAATCTTTCCTGATAGTTATAACCTCTCAGTTCTGGTATCATCCTTGTAAATCTTTTTTGCACCTTCTCCAATGCCTCTATATCCTTTTTAATAATATGGAGACCAGAGCTGTGCACAGTAACTCCAAGTGTGGTATATGGAGACCAGAACTGTGCACAGTAACTCCAAGTGTGGTATATGGAGACCAGAACTGTGCACAGTAACTCCGAGTGTGGGATATGGAGACTGGAACTGTGCACAGTAACTCCGAGTGTGGGATATGGAGACTGGAACTGTGCACAGTAACTCCAAGTGTGGGATATGGAGACTGGAACTGTGCACAGTAACTCCGAGTGTGGTCTAACCGAGGTTTGATACGAGTTTAACTCTTTCAAAGAGCTGGCACGGGCACGATGAGCCGAATGTGCTGTGATTGTATGAGCAGTGATTGGGAAGTGAAAAGCCAATGCAGTGAAGAAATGCTTCTTTTTCCAGGACACCCTTCGTGCCTGCAGTTCACGCCGGTGATGATGGCGGCGGTGAAGACGTACCGGTGGCAGTGCATAGAGTGCAAGTGCTGCAACCTGTGCGGTACCTCGGAGAACGATGTAAGTACGGGCAGCGGGAGGGGGCCCCGGCTGTTGAGCGCTCACTCCCCTCTCAACTTGTCTCGAGGAAAGCGCGGGGGAGCCATCCTCTCTTCAGAACGGCTTCACCTCTCTTTATTAAATGCCCCGTCTGCCCTCTCGGGTGGATGTAAAACATCCCACGGCCACTATTGGAAGAAGAGCAGGGGGAGTTCTCCCCGGTGTCCTGGGGCCAATATTTATCCCTCAATCAACCACAGTAATAACAGATGATCTGGTCATTATCACATTGCTGTTTGTGGGAGCTTGCTGTGCGCAAATTGGCTGCCGGGTTTCCTACATTACAACAGCGACCACATTTCAAAAAAAGTATTTCATTGGCTGTGGAGCGCTTTGGGACGTCCTGAGGTGGTGAAAGGCGCGGAAGAAATGGGAGTCTGTCTCGCTCGCCTCTGTAAATGGTGGCCCTGGTCAGCAGCAGCTGGCAGTGTTATCCCAACTGATTTGCTGTGGTCTTTGGTTTCTAGGACCAGCTCCTGTTCTGCGATGACTGCGACCGCGGATACCACATGTACTGCCTAACCCCGCCCATGTCGGAGCCCCCAGAAGGTGAGCAACCTCCTCTTTCTCTCCGTAATGCGAAATGATCTTCGCCCTTTCCTGCCTTCAGCGGGTGAACAAGACGTGGGTCTTGTAGTCTGTGCCCGCGCTGTGTGGCAGACGGCCCCTCGAAGGTTGTACAGGAACGATTGGTGTCAGCGGGGGGGCCGGGGGAGAGGCGGGGGGCCGGGGGGGGGGGGGGGGCCGGGGGAGAGGCGGGGGGGCCGGGG